>VCAZ01000006.1:2381150-2421150 GCA_005784505.1 Bagarius yarrelli | reverse complement strand
CAGTTGTATAAATGTAAGTTGTTCTGGATAAGGATGTCTGCCAAATGCTGTTCATGTATCCGGTGTTTATCGTATCTTGAAGTGATTTGCATCATTCAGTTACAAAAATCAAATCTCTCCAAAAATATGTAACGTGTTTGTTTTTTCTTTCTGATTGCTGTACAAGATCTTTCACATTGATTGCAGTGTTCCACCGGGAGGAGGGTGGAACATTAACAGTATATAGAAAAAATGTTTAGAGCTGATCATCGGTATTGACAAAGTTTATCGCAATTTGATATGATATCGTTCATTAGCTTAGCTCTAATATCCATGTCTTATCAAACAGTACGTCTTTGTACATTATTCTAAAATACAGATATAACAATTATTTAAGAAAATATATAAAATCGGGCAGCACAGTCGCTAAGTGGTTAGCACTGTTGCCTCACAGCAAGAAGGTACGGGTTTGATTACCGGGCAGGAGCCTTTGAGTGTAGAGTTTGCATGTTCTCCCTGTGCTTGCGTGGGTTTACTCCTGGTTCTCCAGTTTCCTCCCACAGTCCAAAAACATGTATGTTAGACTGATTGGTTATTCTAAATCGCCTATATGAGTGTGTGTGGCCCTGTGATGGACTGGAGACCTGTCCAGGGTGTACCCTTTACTCCAGCAGATCCCTGTGACCCTAAATTAGGAAATAAGCAGGTATAGAAGATGAATGAATGAATTTAGAACTAAATATTATCATGTGGCCACAATATATTTCTGATGAACCCCCTATTAACGTCGCCAGATGGATCCATTTTGCAGAAGATGTTAATCGATAAATAAACAATCCAAATTGTCAGGCAGAAACATAGTCGATAAACAGGCAGAAGTCAGTACACAGTAATTAAAACACACTGACAAACAAAACCAAACCGCAAAAACAAGAGTCGTAGTCAACATGTAAAAAGCGACGTAAACATGAACATCAGAAACAGAGAGCTCGGTATGCAGATAAACTGTCCGTACTTCACAAGGTCTGTTCGCTAGTAGTAGCTTAGAAAGCTAATACCGAGATGTGGTGTGAAGGTCAAAGTCTATAGTCAATATTTAGAAGACATGGTATATATTGGTATAGGTAGCATAGCAGTTGAGGTGTTGAACTGCTAATTAAAATCAAGGTTCGATTAACGGCACCACATTTTATCTTTTTGACTATCTATTCATTCAAAAATATCAGTTAGTGCTACAAGAAATCATTATTCTATTGATCCAAATACTTATTAATACATCTAAATACAGTAAGTATTCATTCATCTATACATTTTTTCTGTTCATTCATCAATTTATCATCATAAAATAGTATCAGGTAAGAACGATTGTTGTGCCAATAAAAGTGCACAGGTAGACCCAGACAAGTCAGATCTAAAAAATCTAAAGAAAAAATGATATAGATAAGACTATAAACTGTTTGCTATCCTGTGTCCCTAACCTACAAGTTTGGTAATAAATGGACATTGAATATACCAGGAAGAGGTAATTGGTGACTTTGACCTTGTGATCCTGAGCTGAGGGACAGATTTGGACTTGCATGCTTTATTAAAGAGGCTTCTGTAAAATTAATAAGACTGAAGGCTTCTGTCAGCTGCTGTGCCCGACTACAAACTCGTGAGTGAACACGATGAGTGGACACTGGCAGTGGCTCATTCTAAATGCACTCTGTGGGTAATGGTTGTTCCATAAACCATCCCCAAACTGTGGCCAACAAATAAATCACTTGATCTTTTTCTTCTCCTTTCGGCTGTTCCCTTTCAGATGTTGCCACAGCGAATCATCTGTCTCTACCTAACCCTATTCTCTACATCCTCTGTCTCCACCTAACCCTATTCTCTACATCCTCTGTCTCCACCTAACCCTATTCTCTACATCCTCTGTCTCCACCTAACCCTATTCTCTACATCCTCTGTCTCCCACCTAACCTATCCTACATTCTCTACCTAACCTCCTCTCTGTCTCCACCTAACCTTATTCTCTACATCCTCTGTCTCAACCTAACCCTTCCTATCCTGATCCCTACATCCTCTGTCTCCACCTAACCCTATTCTCTACATCCTCTGTCTCCACCTAACCCTATTCTCTACATCCTCTGTCTCCACCTAACCCTATTCTCTACATCCTCTGTCTCCACCTAACCCTATTCTCTACATCCTTTGTCTCAACCTAACCCTATTCTCCACATCCTCTGTCTCCACCTAACCCTATTCTCTTCATCCTTTGTCTCCACCTAACCCTATTCTCTACATCCTCTGTCTCCACCTAACCATATTCTCTACATTCTCTGTCTCCACATAACCCTATTCTCTACATCCTCTGTTCTCCACCTAACCTTTCTCTATTCTCTACATCCTCTACATCCTCTGTCTCCACCTAACCCTATAACCCTATTCTCTACATCCTCTGTCTCCACCTAACCCTATTCTCTACATCCTCTGTCTCCACCTAACCCTATTCTCTACATCCTCTGTCTCCACCTAACCCTATTCTCTACATCCTCTGTCTCCACCTAACCCTATAACCCTATTCTCTACATCCTCTGTCTCCACCTAACCCTATTCTCTACATTCTCTGTCTCCACCTAACCCTATTCTCTATATCCTCTGTCTCCACCTAACCCTATTCTCTTCATCCTTTGTCTCCACCTAACCCTATTCTCTACATCCTCTGTCTCCACCTAACCCTATTGTCTACATCCTCTGTCTCCACCTAACCCTATTCTCTATCCCATTCTCTTTACTCACACCCACTAACTTCATGTCCTCATTTGTCGCATCTGTATCTCCTCTTTGGTCTTCCTCTTTGACTTTTCTTCCTCAGCACCACTGTCTCAAAGCTAGGTATTTGGACCATTCCATCCAAACCCACAGGTAGAGCCATGAGCAGGGAGTTACACTAATACGTCTTTACTTATGCAGGCACAATCAATGTTATGATCAATGTACATGGCTAGAAATGTGCTGACATATAATCTATAAAAAATATAAGCCCAATCAATTGGGTAAATGTTATTAGCACACCATACCGTTATTACATTCATTTTTAGCAAGCACTTTATCCTGGTCGTAATTATTGGGATTCCAGTGTCACTGAGCTTAAAGTGTGTGACTCAAAAAACAAAGAAAGAAATTCCAAAATGTCAGTGAGGGCACCCTCAGGTGGAAGAGTGGTTGTCCATAGTAAAACTGACAGCAGGAATATACCTAAAATGGGTTGTTAATGCGGGCAGAATAGTGTCTTAGGGGTTAGCACTGTGACCTTACAGAAGAAAGGTCCCAGGTTTGTATCCCCTACAGAGGTCTTTTTGTGTGGAGTTTGCACTTTTTCCCTGTGCTTGCGCGGGTTCACTTTGGGTACTCCGGTTTCCTCCCATAGTCCAAAAACATTATGTTGATGATGATTTTAATTGCCTATAGGAGTGAGTGTGTGTGCAAGTGTGTGTAGTTCTTTGTCTGTATGTGGCAATGTGATGGACTATCGACCTGTCCAGGGAGACCCCTGCCTTTCACCCAATGACAGCTTGGATAGATTTCAGCAAATTCCTGTGATTCCAACTAGAAATAAGTGGGTATAGACAATAGATGGATGGACAGATGGATGGATGGATGGATGGATTGGACAGGACTTTTATGCACTGCAGAGCACCATGCACATTTATAATTAGATTGTTTTTCCATTTAACATACAATCCTTTTTAATTAAGTAACTGAGGATTAAGGGACCGGCTAAAGGGTCCAACAGTGGCAAGTTGGTGGTGCTGAAATTTCGCTTACAGCTAAACATAGCATAGAGATCAGAAGTCCAGTCTCTTTAACCTAGCTATGTATAACAAGTAAAAAAACACACCCTTGATGGAATATTACACTGTCACACTATACCATGAGACAGTAATCATTAAAATGGTTTTCGCAATTTGATTCCAGCTCAGGGCTTTTCTGCAACACTCCCCCCACCCCCACCCGTCCTCTGATTAAAGGCTATAAAAGGCCAAAAAAAAATTACTTTTAAAAACGATTGTCATTTTTACATAGAAAAGTGGTTGAAGTTTTGAGTTTCTGATTGGAAGGTTGTGCTTTTTTCTGACATCCCTGCATCCTCAAGTATGCACTTCTGGGCTCTTGAGCAAGAACTTCAATCTCTCCAGGATTTTGTGATTGTAAAATTACTGAAGATTTTCCACAGACTTCTTCAAAATGACTCATTCAGCTAAGGCCTTTTTATCGAGTCATGTGCATCAAACATAAGAAAAGCTATTATAGAAAATAATGACATCTTTTTCTTCACAGGTAGATGTTTGAGAGATTCACATCTTAGTGAGTTGTGAATAAAAAGAAGGTGCATAATTTTTTTGGCCACATCAATAACGCAATAATAAAAATTGGCCAACTGCCAGAGAGACTGGAAAATTATCTGCTCAGGTTTATTCCGGCTCAACGGCAAGCTACTTTTATTAAAAGCATTGGTCGGAAAATGCTGAACTGAGTTATATAGCATCAATTTTCCTATACAATATGTAGTTAAAAGTTGTGGCCACAAACTTGAAATTACACAGTTTCTTAGTATGTTGTGTGTTTTAGCATTACATTAGTGTAGCATCTACCAAACATCTTTATCCAGAGCAACTTACATTTATACAACTGAGCAGTTAAGGGCTATGCTGAGGAACCCGACAGTGGTCACTTGGTCGAGCTGGGAATCAAACCCACAATCTTTGGGTTGGTAGTGCAACACTTTAACCATGAGCCACCTCTTCCCAACTAACAAATCTTCACTGTGCAAACATAAACTAGATTTAACTTGACTTGACATGAAAACCAGCATAAACTTTGACATAGACTTACCAAGCAGTGGTACACGAACCATCATCCACAAAGACACAAGGCTACCAAACAAACCAATAAAAACGGAACACATGGACAAGGGGATCAGGAAACAGGAACACGTGAGAATCAGGAATCACATAAACAAGGCAAAAACAAAGAACAAGAACTCAAAACATAAAGCATAAAACCAACATGAAACAAGAAACAAACATTAAACATAAACCAAGAACAAAATCTTACAAGTCACTGGAACTCGTGGTGCAAATACTGTTTCAGTATGACAATGCCCCTGTGTACAAAACCCCTGAGCACCAAATTATTATCCCAAATTTAATATTTAAAATATCTATAAATCTGGCTCTTCCCTTAAATTTGCACAATCGTGCCTCTGGATGATGTTCTCTTGGATTGGAATCCACTCTGCTGGTGATTTTTCCTATCTACGGCCTGAGGATCCTTGTAATTATGGAGCCGCACAGGATTTTCAAGGATTAATCGGAACTCACTCTGCTCCACTGACCCGAGACTACAGTTTACATAGCATTCGATCAGCATCACTGCACACTTCAACGTTGTTTAGTTGTAATAAACAGACATTCGGTGTCACCCAGATGAGGATGGGTTTCCACTTGGATCTGGTTTCTCTCCTAGTTTCTTCCTTATTTTATCTCAATTCAGCAAGACAAAAACAAGTAAAAAAAAATCTTATCTTTAGAGTGTAGTTCTTCTTGGTAACATAAAATGAACAACTAGTTATTAAGTGCAGTTTAGCTGACATTGGCCATTATTTTTTTTTTATAGCTAGTCACCAGATAAGTGAAAAAAAGAGCCTTGAGGAATTTGTGAGGTGAAGTAAAAAATAAACCACTTCAGGGAAGTGTTAGCACAGTAGTTAAGGTGTTGGACTGCTAATTGAAAGACCAGGGTTGGATTCCCAGCACCACCAAGTTGCCACTGCTGGGCCCCCTGAGCAAAGTGCTTAACCCCCAATTGCTCAGTTGTATAAAAAAAAAGGGGATAAATGTAAGTCGCTCTGGATAAGGGCGTCTACCAAATGCTGTAAAGGCATAATGACGCCCTTATCCAGAGCGACCTACATTTATCTCTTTTATACACCTGAGCAATTGGGGGTTAAGGGCCTTGATCAGGGGCCCAGCAGTGGCAGCTTGGTGCTGCTGAGAATCAAATCCTGTTTTTTTCCAATTAGCAGTCCAACACCTTAAAAACTGCACTACCTCTTCCTCAGGACAACAAAGCTTAAGTGTTATTTTTGGTAGCCATGTGAATCCAGACAGCAGATCGTGAGTCAGAAGATCAGGGTGAATCATGCAGGTGAAAGAAGGTCCAGGATAAGATGGTGATATCACAGGCAGTAGGAATACACTGATAGCTTGGTTTGAGGACTGCTTTTATACGCCTCTTTGTCTTTTTTTTCTGTTCGGCTAATCCATTGCCTGAAGAACTCCCACAGGTGTAATTAAAACAAGGAAATGAATCTTTGTGATCTGGCAGATTTGGGTCATCTCTGCACAGGAGACGTTGTCTCTTGTGTGAATGTGTGTGAGAGAGCACTAATGATCAAGCGTGCATTTGTTTTATCGTGTATCTCAGATACTTAGGCAAACATCAGTAAGACACTCTAGTTTAGTGTTTCCTTATAGCATGTAAAATCTGGGTCCGGGCAGTTGATGCTTTATTTTCCTCCAGTCGTCTTAGGGATTTTATCCTTCCCATCATTGCTCATAAGAGATAAATATGAATTAAAATTTTAATTTTGTTTTTTCATTCATTTTGTTTAGTTTAGTTATTATGTTTAAGTGACATTAAAAATAATTAAATCCAGATTCGATAGGTCATATTATATTATAGTGTATTATATTATATTATATTATATTCATTCATCTTCTATACCCACTTGTTCCTTAATTCGTGGTCACAGTGATCTGCTGGAGTCTATCGCAGCCGTCTCTGAAAGGATGAAAGGCAGGAGGGGTACACCCTGGACAGGTCGCCAGTCCATCACAGGGCCACCAATCACCAATTAACCTAACATACATGTTTTTGGACTGTAGGCGGAAACTGGAGAACCCGGAGTAAACCCACGCGAGCACAGGTAGAACATGCAAACTCCACACAGGAAGACCCCTGCCCGGGAATCGAATCCAGGCCTTCTTGCTGTGAGGCAGAAGCAAGAACCACTAAGCCATCGTGCTGCATTTCTATTATATTTTATTCTATTATATTTTATTCTATTATATTATGTTCAGCATTTGGCATTTAAATCAGGGCACCTTATACTGAGACTTTCTCTCTGTTTTTGGGGAGTGGTGGCTTAGTGGTTAAAGTGTTGGACTGATACCAGAAAGACTGGGGTTCTATTCGCAATACCACCAAGCCACCACTGTGGGCCCCTGATCAAGGCCCTTAGCTTCCAATTGTTCAGCTGTATAAATAGAAGATAAATGTAAGTTTCCCTGAATAAGAGTGTCTGCCAAAATGCTGTAAATGTAAATGTTTTATATTCTCACTGCACAGTTATTTGTACATTTGCACAACCGACACTTAACACTGGACTTGCACAGCACAAAGTCACTTAACACTTTTAATCCAGAACGAGGACACTTTAGTACATCTATTAGTATCTTTATATACATATCCAGGTGTATATACTTTTTCTAGTGTATGTATATACATATCTATACTTTATAGTCACATTTTATTTTATACTACATCTCTTATACTTTATAATTATGTTTTATACATTTAACACCTTTACTCATCCTTATGTACTGTATTTATTATTTAATTTTATTAATTTTTAAACACTTTTTTACATGTCAGACAGTTGTGGAAAGCATTTTACTGCATGTTGTACTTTGTATGATTATGTATGTGACAAATAAAATTTGAATTTATATATTAGATTGTCATTCATCCATCCTCTATACCTGCTTGTTCTCTAATTTGGGGTCACAGGGATCTGCTGGAGTCTATCCCAGCCGTCTCTGAAAGGGCGAAAGGCAGGAGAAGAACACCCGGGTCACGTCACCAGTCCATCACAGGGCCACACACACACTCACCAATCAACCTAACATACATGTTTTTGGGCTGTGGGAGGAAACCAGAGTACCTGGAGTAAACCCACACAAGCACAGGGAGAACATGCACACTCCACCCAGAAAGTGCGAGAATCGAACCCGGGCCTTCTTGCTGGGAGGCAACAGTGCTAACCACTATATTATATTATATTATATTATTACTGCAAAAAAGCAAACCTAATGACTGTTTACGATCATTGGAAAACCCGAAGAAGATTTTTCTTTGCTGTTTTTATTGCGTCATCAAAGAGAATTGAAGTAGCAGGTTAAACTCCAGGTAGCCGCAATGAGTAAATGCAAGTTTAATGAGAAATGACTCTAAAAAAAAAAAATTCTTTCTCATGGTGGATAAAGCCGGCGCCTAAAAATATATACAAGGCAAACTGCACAGTTTGCCGAAAACATTTTAAACTGGGTACAGCAGGTATCGAAGTGGTGGAATCACACAAATCAGGAAATATTGGAAGAACCAGGAGTAAACCGACGCAAGCAGACGGAGAAAAAGTAAACTGACTACTTTAGATCTTTACTGTTGTTGTATTAGGGTCTGTGCACAGACATTCTAAGGGGCAGTTTCAAAAAACACAAAACAAATAAAAGGGCAACAAACAGGGGTGATGATTATTAATAAAAATTATACCATTATACAATTAAAAGAAAGCCGCTGTAAATATTTTTTAATATATTTGATACATTTTGATAAATTTAATTGGTTCTTTTACAACAGTACTCCAGTCTGTCCTAATATAATATGATAACTTCATCTTAATATTTAATAATAATTCACAATTGAATATCACTGCTAAGGCAGTATGGTGGCATAGTGGTTAGCACTGTTGCCTTACAACATGAAGGTCCTGGGTTTGATTCCCTGGCAGGGGCCCTTCTGTGTTGAGTTTGCATGTTCTCCCAGTGTTTGTGTGGGTTTCCTACCACAGTCTAAAAACATTAGATTGATTGGTGATTCTAAATTGCCCATTGGAGTATGTGTAGGCCCTGTGATGGACTGGTGACCTGTCCTGGATGTCCCCCTCCTGCCTTTTAACCAAACGACTGGGATAGACTTTAGCAGATCCCTGGGACCCCGAATTAGGGAATAAGCGGGTATAAAAGATGAATGAATGAATGAATATCACTGATATCATAATAACAGAGTTTTTAGTTAAGCATATTTCTTTGCTGTCAGCCGGTTTAACAGTCTTAGCCGTACCTGTCTGATTTGTCAGATGCTCAGTGGGCTCTCTCACTTGCTAATAAGTTGTTAGCACATTTAGAAACCCAAGAGCAAGTCATTACAGACAGAAATACACGAAACAAGCTGCCGAATTACTGATTCATCTGATCAACGACTGGCTGAAAGGTGGATTGTAATGCTAGCTGTTAATGCAGTGATCTTCTGGAGCTGTCATCTCTACGTGGGCACACAAACTGTGACTGATTAGTTATTAGTGGAATCTGTAGAAGATTAGCGGAGCGGTTCCAGAACCCCTTTGAGCTGGGATTGGGAGAGGGACACCTTAACTAATGAGAGCAGTGAGGTAGTGGCTCTAGCCAGATCCACTGCCTAATTTTCAGGTTGGTTTCCTTATAATATAGCAAAAAGTGGTAGCGCAGTAGTTGAGGTGTTGGACCGAACAAGGACATCTGGTGTTGGACTGTTAACTGAAAGACAGAAGTTTGATTTCCAGCACCACCAAGTTGCCACTACTGGACCCCTGAGCAAGACCCTTAACCCCTATTTGCTCAGTTGTATAAAAAAGAGATAAATGTAAGACGATCTGGACGCCAAATGCTGTAACTGTAAAAACACTGCCTACAAACCTCTCCACGGAGTAAGTTAGTAAATGTGTTCAATATCATATAAAAGTGTTTTTTCCATAGAATGCAGGAGAAAACAGATGGTGTGAAATGTGAAGAAAGCGGCTCTGGTAACACACACTGGCATGTTGTTTAATATACCCAGTTATAAAGTTGCTATTTGTGTCTAATTTAAAGGATGAAAGCGGCAAATAGGCTTTCAGGAAAGCCGACAAAAAAGAAAAGAAAAATGTATCAAAAACAAAGCTTAGAGCTACGCAATACAAAAGCTATACAATACACACACACACACACACACACACACACACAATAAAAAATTATGTGCCATTTGTAAAATAGTCAGATTGTGAGTCGATTCTGAGAGCCATACAAAAGCTTACTTTCTTTCTTTCTCTTTTTTTCTTTTTCTGTCTTTCTTTCATTTGTTCTCTCTTTCTCTTTCTTTATTTTCTTTCTTTCCTACTTTCTTCTTTCTTTCTTTCTTTTTCTCTTCCTTTTTCTTCTTACTTTTTTTCTCTTACTTCCTTTTTTTCTTACTTTCTTTCTTCCCCCTTTTCTTTCTTTCTTTCTTTCTTTCTTTCTTTCTTTCTTTCTTTCTTTCTTTTTTCTCTTCCTTTTTTCTCTTACTTTTTCTCTTACTTCCTTTTTTTCTACTTTCTTTCTTCCCCCTTTTCTTTCTTTCTTTTTCTTTCTTTCTTTCCTTCTTTCTTTGTTTTTTTTTCTTTCTTTTTTCTCTTATTTTTTAAACTTACTTTTTTCTCTTACTTTTTTTTTCTTACTTTCTTTCTTCCCCCTTTTCTTTCTTTCTTTCTTTCTTTCTTTCTTTCTTTCTTTTTAAACCAACTGTAGAATGTAAATTGCTAACAGTGCAGGGTTTGCATGGTCAGTACTCAGGGTTATGAAAACCTGCTCTGAAAGGTGTTAAAACATCACAAACTCGATGCTCAACACGAGACACCAAAATCAGAAACTAATCACAGATTCTCTCATATTATAAAAAACCCAAACACCAAAACACTGAACATCACTTAATCGAGCACCGCAGCAAAGTGATTTGTAGGTCATTTCTTTTACAGGAAAGTGGTGGTGCAGTGCTTAAGGCGTTGGACTGCTAAATGAAAGATCAAGGTTCGATTCCCAGCACCACCAAGTTACCAATGCTGGGCCCTTAAACAAGGCCCTTAAACCTGAATTGCTCAGTTGTATAAAAGAGATAAATGTAAGTCGCTCTGGATAAGAACGTCTGCTAAATACTGTAAATATAAACATGTTAAACTGAACAATTTATGGTAGTAAAAATCAGCAGATAGCAAAAATAAACGTTTAAAAGCAGAATTCTACTTGCCCCGAGTTTACAGCGACCCCGGGGGTTAATATTTCCATGTTTAATATAAGATTATATTGTTCAGTAATAAATTTGGACATGCTGCTACTGATGAGGACTGTTTTTTTTCTAACAGCACACCCCTGTTCGTTTGATTCCATGATTAATCAGTGAACTATGTAGGTGGGTTCAACTTTTAAATATTAAAATATTGACTGTTCTCACTGCGGTCAGAGGATGGTTAAAAGAATGTGTTGTTAAGCACTGGAGGGAATAGATTTCATTTTCCACCCACGGCACTTGTGTGTGTGGAGGGGTGTACACACAGGTTGTAGTACACACATGCACACACACTGCAGTTTGTAACTATTACCTAAAGATAAAAAATTATGAATGTGTTCATTGTATTTTAGAAACAGCAATCCCTACATAATAATACGTTATATATAATATATATATATATATATATATATATATATATATATATATATATATATATATATACATATATGTAATATATGTATTATTTTATAGGAATATATATACTTTCTCTCTCTCTCTCTCTCTCGCTATATATATATATATATATATATATATATACAGTCGCATTTAAATGTGTGGTTTTACACGAAAAAAAATTTAATAAATAAATAAAACTGCATTTTTCAGGCCAATTTATTTCTTGCACCTCACATGGTGAAGGCATGAACTAAGCAATAACGTTCTACGCGCATAGTTTCTGGTCTGTTTCTATAGTAACCGAAGGGCAAATCTGTCTTTAACATGGCCAGTGGGAAAAAAGACCAGTCCAAATAAAATTCCCAACATTGGAAATGAACCTGTGTTCTGCATTAAACAATTTTTAGAAATTGCTGTAGGTTAAAATGTCCCACATTGTCAGCAAAGTTATTTTATGTTATAGTGAAAAATGTCAAATCTTATACTGTTGACATTTTTGAGATGCCAATCCTTCCACAGTGTATATTCTTATATACCAAAAGGATTCCTGAAGGTAGTCTTGTTTCGAACCTAATCCAAGTTATCTTTATAAAATAAGGGGCAGTGAGGTCCAAATGGTTAGGGTGCTTAGTTGTTGATCTGAAGACCAGGAAGACCCGGGTTCAAGCCCAACCGCCAGCTTGAATTATTGATCCAAAGACCAACAAAACCTGGGTTCAAGCCCCACAACCGCCAGCCAGCCACTGTTGGGTCCTTGAGCAAGACCCTTAACCCTTTCTGCCCCAGGGGCGCTGCATCATAGCTGACCCTGCGCTTTGACCCCAACCTGTTAAGATGGAATATGCGAAGAAACAAATTTCACACTGCTGTAAAAAGTATGTGATATAAAGACATTTACATTTACAAACAATTAGCACGCAAAGGAAAGTGTGGTGCCAACCCCCAACCATGAAAGTGTGAGGGTAATGAATGCAATCCACTAATCCACCATGGCTCGCCTTGGCCCCTATGAACCAATTTCAATTTAACTTTAGTTTTATAATGCAGTAAGAGTAAAAAAGTTTGTTCTTACAAAGCTGGAGGCGAATGTGGAAAGGAAAAACTCCCTGAGATAAAGTAGAAAGAAACCTTGAGAGGAACCAGACCCAAGAGGGAACTAATACTAATCTGGGTGACACCAAATGTCAGTTTATTACAATTTATGGTAATGGTTATAAAATGCAATGTAAACTGTAGTCTTGGGTCAGTGGAGCAGAGTGAGTCCCAGTCCATCCACAAAGCTCCACAAATTTGAAGAAAGGGGCAGGAAACTTATTACTGGTACCTCAGGGGCATGAGAGAAAGAGAGAGAGGGAGACAGAGAAAGAGCGAGAAAAAGATATGGATTATTAAGTGTATTGATGTGTAAAAGTTAAAGACATATTTTGGAAACTCCAGCAGAACCACACCAGATATATCTGTGATAGTCGGGTGTTCGCAAATATTTGGCTATATACAAGCGTGTATCTTTTGCTCATGATGCATGAAGATGCGGAATATACACTGCTATAATGAGTGGCGTATTATAGGGTTTCAGTCAGGGCTATTAGTAAGCAACTGTAAACCACATACACACATCTAACACAAATCTGTAATAGCTAAATAAAAAACACCCCAAGGTCTTCACTTCATTCTCTGCAGTAACTCCACCAGAACAGAGAAATGTCTTCACCAGGTACCTTGTATCGTAAGGGATGATGGGACCGGTTGAGCAGTGCTAGTGAATCTGAGGGAGCATCCAGGCCCCATCACTGCCAAAAAACCGCTATCAGACCATAAATTAAAACCCTTAACCATCTAGGCTTTTGTATGATGATACTGCGCTCTGACCCCTGCCTTATATAATATATATATATATATATATATATATATATATATATATATATATATATATATATATATATATATATAGTCAATGAAGTGAAAGTATTAAAAATGTAAAAAATGATTTTGTTATAATAGAGAAAACATGATATATAAAAAAATATATACAAAAAGCGTGCATATACTGTATAACTTTGCTTTGTATGTAATAAGTGCACAAAGCTCCTTTTCGTAAACACACAGAAAGTGACGATTTTAACAAATATTCATGATTAAGTTTTAAATATTCTCCGTTAATGCACACCTCATCAGATGATCACTAGTTCCCCTAAGCTGCGAATGACAGGCTTTTTTTTCTTTTTCCTCTTCTTTTTTTTTCCCTCCTGTGACCTTTTTCCTGCTCTGACCCTTTTTTTTTATTCTGAAGTGTTCCTATTTTTGATTTGAGTTCATCCTTAAAAAAATTCTACTGCGAAAAGGCTTTTTTCTGTGATTTAAGTTCTTTTATGTTCTTATGTACTTTACAAACAAACCGATCCACTTCCAATTCCTGGAGTCACCATCCGATCCGATTCCAAAATCGATTCTTAATTGCTGTTTAAATACATGTTTACGTCTTTACATTTTACCCAAAATTTCTGCTTTTGTTTAGAGTTGGATTTTTTCTGTATGACATCATCATCCATCTTCAAAAAAAGATGATTTGGTTTCATAAATTTTCTTTTGTTAATTAAGTCGTTGTTCAGGATAAAGTGCTATAAGGACACACTGTACCTCGACTCAAGCACCTGTATCGGTGTGTGAAAACCCTGTGTTATTCACGACGGAGGACGGCCACAAATCCTTGGCAATAAAACCGCCACTGACCAAGTGATTCACTTCCTCTTTTCTTTATAATCCGGTGGAAGCTTTTCAAAGTGTTTCCACACAGTCGAATTTAAATTCGATGTTGATTTGATGTCCATTTTTGTTAAAATTAAATCAATTCTCCAGCATCCGTTCGTGCAACAGTCAGTGCTTATACTATAATAGTCAGTGCTTATATATATATAAGTATATACTATACTTATGTAACAGACTTATGTAACTGTTTATTGCGTGTGGATGTGATAATTTTGTGTCAGCGTTCATTCTGTGTGTGTGAGTAAATGCATTTTTCCCCTTTGGGCTTGCCGTAGTTTGGTGTGAGAATGCATGCACACAGGAGTGTGAGACAGAGGAAAACGTTTCAATACATGTCTGTATCTAATAAACCAGTGGTCTCTAAATAACGCGCAACACGCAGGCCCTCACCGTCGCAATCTTATATGTATATAGAATCAATTCTGGACTTTTAAGAATCGATTTAGGAATCGTTAGAGAAAGAATCGCGATGCGTTGATGAATTGATTTTTTTTCCCGCCACTAGCAGCGACTGAGTCCTTCTCGGTGTTATTGTATTGGCTTTTTTTAAGCAAATGTTCTCAGAGGACAAATCACAGATTGGCAGAGACGTTTGTGGATGTCTGTGATTTTAAACATTTTATTTATGTAAGTCTTTTCACTACAGTTTGGCGATTGAATGTGAGTAATGTTCATTTAGGGAAAGGTGTGCACTGATACTGAGTAGTGAGAGAGCCTGGATCGTCTGTGACAATAATCATTCATTTATTCATTTATCTTCTATACCCGCTTATTCCCTAATTTGGGATCACAGTGATCTGCTGGAGTCTATCCCAGCCATCTCTAAAAGGGCGAAAGGCAGAAGAGGTAAACACTGGTCAGGTCAGCAGTCCATCACAGGGCCACAAACACTCTCACACTTACTCCTATGGGCAATTTACAATCACCAATCAACCTACCATACATGTTTTTGGACTATAGGAGGAAACCAGAGTAAACCTACACAAGCACAGGGAGAACATGCAAACTTCATACAGAAAGGCCGCTACCCGGGAACAGTGCTAACCACTAAGATACAATGCTCCCGTGAAAATAATCAATACAGTCTAATGATGTTTGTCATTGTAAGTAAATTAGCCAGTAAGCTATTTTTCAGCATTTAATTACTTAAAGTTTTTCAGTTTGTTTATGGACAAAAAAGTAAAGATTCAAAAATGGTTTGGTTGGCACACAATGATGGGATCAGATGGTTATGATTGGTTGATAAAAATTTTTTTATCAACAAATAATGTTAATCCAGAATCACACCCACCAATAAATCTACCCGATAAACAGAGAAGCATTTAATTGCTTTTCTTTTGGCAGGTTTTCATCTAGATTATATTTCTACATCTCTGTCAAAAGTAAATTTGGTGGTCAAACAATATATTTGCCAAATTATATGCCAAATTATATCTAACATTATTTGTTACATTCTACCACCAGGACCACTGCTTTATGAATAACAGTTTAAGTTAAATAATAATAATCAGATTTTATAGTTAATGTTAAATTTAACTGGAACCCAATGTAATGGGTTCCAGTTGCTCCTGACACCTAAAAAAACCAAAAAAAACAAAAACCCTTACTCTATTCAACAGGTTTCTTGTGTTGCACCTTTTGTGTTCTATTATCAGCATTGTGATGTTTTTGATGTGACTTAAAGCACTTCTTGTACGTCACTCTGTACAAGAGCGTCTGCTAAATGCTTCAAATGTAAATGTAAATGTAATGGGGATAAAATAGGAGTGACGAGTTCATATTTTCTGCTGCATGTTGAACTAAACTAAAGTTTGCTTACGGTCCTACTAGAACATCCCAAGAGTAAAGTATTACAGTAATCCAACCTAAAGGTAAAAAAAGCATTAACTACAATTTTAACATTATCTAGTGACAATATTTTTCTTATTTTAGCACTATTTCTGAGATAAAAGTAAGTAAAGACTGGAGTCATTAATCGCAATAAATTTTTTTACTGCTGCACATGGTGAGACAGGAAAATAATCCAGAGTTAATCTATAATCAGAAGTTTATTTCAGGCTGAATGTGGTTTGAAGACAAGTACTTCTGTCTTTTCAGAATTAAGCAGCAGAAAGTCATTCATCATCCACTGTCTGATGTCCATTACGCAGTCTTCGATTTTATTAAGCTTATGCTTCTTATCTGGCTTTGCTGAAACATATAACATGGGTGATATATGAAACATGGGTGCCATCAGCATAACAACGGAAACCAACGTCAGGTTTTCAAATAATTTTGCCAAGAGGTAGCATATATAAGGAAAAAGCAATGGGCCTAAAATAGAACCTTATGGAACACCGAACTTTTCTTTGGCAAGCATGAAAAAGTCAGCATTTATATCTACAAACTGATAACGATCAATCGAATAGGACCTGAGCCAAAAGATGTGCTCATTAGTGTCAACTGCAACACTAAGATAAAGCAACAACAGTAGGGACCCACATGCCTGATCAGAGGCCAGTAGCAGATCATTACTTTAACGAGTGCTGTCTCTGGACCGTGGTGAGGCCTAAATCCTGACTGATACAGTTTGTAAATGTTATTCTTATTTAAGTATGAGGATAATTTCTGAGCTACAACGTTTTTTAGGATCTTGGGAATAAAGCAGAGGTAAGATATTAGCCTGTGGTTGCTAAGATGACTGGAGTAGAGGTCAGGTTTTTTAATGAGGGGCAGGTTTAAAGGATTTAGGCACAGTGCTTACTGTGATATAAGACTTTTATATATAATATATAAGACTGCTGAGCTACGTTTTTAAGGATCTTGAAAATGAAGCAGAAGTAAGATATTAGCCTGTAGTTGCTAAGATGACTGGGTAGAGGTCAGGTTTTTTAATTAGGGGTTTGATATTTGCAAGTTTAAAGGATTTAGGCATAGTGCTAACAGAGGCATTTATTACTCTAACAAGGGGGTCATATTCTAAAAATATTATCCGTTTAAAGAAATATGTAGGTACGGGATCTAGCATGCAAGTTCATGCATGGTTTTGAGGAGGAAATTAAATGAATTCCTTCTGAAAATAAGTAAAGCATTCAAAACTGTTATAATAGTAGGGTTATGTACTGGGTTATTTAGCAAACTGTCTGTCAAACTTGAATTTTTAAAATGATTTAATTTGTCTTTTTACTTAAATGTTCTATAGACCTGTCCAGGGTGTCCCCCTCCTGCCTTTCGCCCATTCAGAGACGGCTGGGATAGACTACAGCAGATCCCTGTGACACCAAATTAAAAAATAAGCGGGTATAGAAGTGTATTTGAGTCACATCATTGAACAGCTCAATACAGCTACATAAGATCACATATCAAAGTGTAACAAGACACAAAAAACTGTTGAAAGCAATATGGATATTTGTTAAATGTCGAGTGCTAGATATTTAAGAAAGAGGTGAGTTTTCAATCGTCTCTTGAAGACAGTCAGCGACTCTGCTGTTTTGACATTGATGAGAAGTTTATTTTTAACATCTTAGTGCCAGAACAGAGAAAAGTCTTGAGGCAGACCTACATCGTGCCCTAGGGGATGGTAGGACTAGTCGAGCGGTACTTATGAAGCTGAGGGAGCGTGGTCCTATGCAAGGAGTGATACATGCTTGGAGGTAGGGGGGTGGACAAACTCGAAGTCAACTTACTTAAATCAGACAAAGACCACATTACAAAGCTTTATGGATGTTTTGATAAAGATGCAAAATTTGTCATTTTACAGTGAAAAACTATTAGGATGAAGTGAATTTTTGTGCAGATCTTAAACAATGACAAGATCTAAGACTTATAATACATTATAACTAAGGGTTTAGAGTTGTAATTCCAACTATACAAATACTTTGGAACTGTGTTTTGGAAAAACACCAAATCTTTGCACTGTCATTATAAACTGTCTGATGTCCATTACGCAGTCTTCGATTTTATTAAGCTTTGCTTTTATCTGGCTTTGCTGAAACATATAACATGGGTGATATATGAAACATGGGTGTCATTAGCATAACAATGGAAACTAATGGCATGTTGCCAATTAATTTTGCTAAGAGGTAGAGTATATATGGAAAAAGCAATGGGCCCAAAACTGAACCTTATGGAACACCGAACTTTTCTTTGGCAAGATTGGAATAGTCAGAATTTATATCTACACACTGATAACGATCAGTCGAATAAGACCTGAGCCAAAAGACGTGCTCATTAGTAATGAAACATTCAACCCTAGTTGGCTAATGATGGTTTTGAGAAACTAACCTCTAAACCGCAGCACCACAAATACAGAATAAAGGAATTATGACAACACTTTAGAAAATTGTTTCATTTGTTAACATAACATTAATTGACAGAGACTAATACCTCGTTTAGTAAGTGTACATTGGAAGGCAAGTTATTAAAAATCTTTTTTGTAGTACCGACAATTTGGCATTCTGGCCATAAAGAGGTGAATTTTTTAATAGTATACTTTCAGGATATAGTAACTCTCGAGTAATTACTTGTGGGTTAGTAATTCTAAAGCATGGAACCTATGTATCGGTAGTCATGGTCTAATAGTTGAAGAGTCGGATTTGTAATCCAAAGTAAGTCTTAGTACCAGCAGGGATTTTAGGTGTGGGAGTAAATGACCTTCCAACCTCAATACCATGACTCGGGTGAGACCATTGAGCAAGACGCTGACCCACTATTTGGTATACACAAATTATGCAGATTGATAATGTGCAAATCTTTTTTATAGTAGCATTTAAAATAAGATATAAATTAATTTAGGAGTGGCAGTTATTTTATTCTATTCTAAAAAAAACATCTTTTCCTAAGGATTGTAAGTTGTGGTAGACATAACATACGCTCACGGCATGAAAAATCTCCAAAATGACAAGTCAAAGGCAAAGCAGGCAAAGCAGAATATGAAGGTGAGGAAAGCAGGGGGCAACCACGATGACTAAGAGTCTTATAACAGCCATCCTCATTACCATGCCCAGTCAAGCCCTTGTGTGAACCAGGCAGCTGAGATGTAGCAGTCATGAAAACTCAATTCAAACCAGACCTGGAACTGGAAGATGATAAATGAAATAATCAAACACTATTAAAGTTTACCTTAAGCTTTTTTTTTTTTTACCCCCCAAGGTCCGTTATACCTACACCTGCACGACGCTTGTGAATTTTTAGGCGCGTTAATGAAGAAAAAACTGACAGAATCTTGACAGCACAATAGTGAAAGAGATTATACCCCACTGCGCTGAGAAAACAGTCTGAGAGGGAGTGCTTTACAAATAATAAAGTCAGCCAATTTTTAAAACCTCTTCAGACATTCTCAGTCTCATTTGTAATCATTAAATGGTAATGCACAAACACTTTATCCCTCTGTTTGCCTTATGATGAAAGTTTCACAGTGCCAACTTAATTACTTCAAGCTTCAAATGCTGCAGTGTAATGCTTTTTTTCGGAAAGTAGGAGGAAGGCTAACTGTACGTGATCAGCAAATAAATAGCACTTTTAGTAAACTATGATAAAGAAATAAGCTGAGACAGTTCGCTAGACCCCCCAGATGTATAGTAGTTTGCCAGATGTATTACATGACGTTACTTTAAAAGACACTCATTTATTTATACAAATTAACATAATCCTCATCTTAGACATCATTTAAGGATCTACTGTAAGTGTGAATACAGATATAGTACGTAAGCCACAACCTGTATGACTAAAGCTTGCACATCCATTTATTCATCTTCTATACCCGCATATTCCCTAATTTGGGGTCACAGGGATCTGCTGGAGTCTATTACAGCCGTTTCTGAAAGGGTGAAAGGCAGGAGGGGGACACCCCGGACAGGTCGCCAGTCCATCACAGGGCCACATACACTCACACTTATAGGCAATTTAGAATCACTAATCAATCTAACATACATGTTTTTGGACTGTAGGAGGAAACCGGAGAACCCGGAGTAAACCCACACAATCACAGGTAGAACATGCAAACTCCACACAGAAAGACCGCTGCCCGGGAATCGAACCAGGGCATTCTTGCTGGGAGGCAACAGTGCTAAACACTAAGCTACTGTGCTTTCCCAGAAAAGTTAGTTACTTCTTGTTTTGTCATTGTCATGTGATCTTTGTTCTCCATGTGTTCCTGTCACATGTTCTCCTTGTCCATGTTTCTTAGTCTCATTGGTTAGTCATGTGTATTTATAGCCCTTGTGTTTCCCTTTGTCTTTGTCATGAAATCAGGTTTTCCCTGTACCGCTGTCGTGAGTCTGTCAAGCTAAGTCAAGTTACGTTTCTCCAGTCAAGTTCATGTTTGTTGTTTTGTTTATGTTTGTGCTTATGTTTAAGCTAAGCTAAGCTAAGGTAAGTTAAGTCAAGTCTAGAATAGTCAAGTTCATGTTTATTGTTTTGTCACTTTTTAAATAAACTGCACCTTTAGGTTTTCGTAGAGGAACCTCATAATGGAACATGGAATCGTTGCACTAGTAATAAATTCTAGTAAATTTCAAATAGTTTAAATAGTAATTTCAAAATTAAATTTTAAAACTTAAATATAATTCTATTATACACCCCTATAACCTACCACGTCTTATACCCTGGGGGTTTCCCTCGATGCAATTAACTGCCTGGGCAATACAGTAAAACACCTTATACATCCAGCTTATATAGCTGGTATAGAGGGAAAGTGGTGGCTCAGTGGTTAAACTGTTAAACTGATACCTGAAAGACCAGGGTTTGATTCCCAGCACCACCAAACCACCACCGCTGGGCCCCTGAGCAAGGCCCTTAACCCTCAATTGTATAAAAAAAGATAAATGTAAGTTGTTCTGGATAAGGGAGTCTGTCAAATGCTGTAAATGTAAAAAATATCTGGTATATGCATTCAGCAAGCTTTTAGCTATACATCTGGGTCTGTGGTTTGCCAAAGCACTGACAATTGTGTTATTGTGTAAATGAAGTGGAATGGGAGTGTGTGCATAAGGAACCAAAGGAATAACTTCAATGTGATAATTAAACCTAAGAGAGGCAGTAGTGTTTGGTAGAAAGCAAAAAGACCAAAGAGGAGGTATATGGATGCGATAAACGAGGATAAAAGAGGATGTAGAGAATAGGGTTAGGTGGAGACAGAGGATGTAGAGAATAGGGTTAGGTGGAGACAGAGGATGTAGAGAATAGGGTTAGGTAGAGATAGGTGTGGAGACAGAGGATGTAGAGAATAGGGTTAGGTGGAGACAGAGGATGTAGAGAATAGGGTTAGGTGGAGACAGAGGATGTAGAGAATAGGGTTAGGTGGAGACAGAGGATGTAGAGAATAGGGTTAGGTGGAGAGAGAGAGGATGTAGAGAATAGGGTTAGGTGGAGACAGAGGATGTAGAGAATAGGGTTAGGTGGAGACAGAGGATGTAGAGAATAGGGTTAGGTGGAGACAGATGATTCGCTGTGGCGACCCCTAAAGGGGAAGAGGAAGAGGCAGTAGTGTTTCTAGACGCAAAATAACATATGCTAGTTGAATTTTTATTATATATTTATTATATATTATATATTTATTTTGCACATATGCATGTATAGAATTCACACATTCATTATATAAACAATTAATATTAATGGAACATCAAGACTTCTTATTTTCCAATACATTGACTTGATTGATGGACTTGACAATTCAGCCACAATAGTATCATTGAGATGTCATGTGAGGAGGTCTTGGGTGCAGTCAGGGTTCCTGTTCATTCCTAAGGTGTGGTTTATTCCTAAGATCTTGACTTAATGGGGCTTAGGGGCTTTGAACAGTGTTTTTGATGCCCAAGTCGGATTTTGTAACTATATCCGTTTTTTTTTTTATTTACATTATAAACAGCAAAACAACTCAAAGTAAATGTACTGACCAGAAACGAAAGATAAAACAAAATGACAAAATTATTATTTCGTATTTTGCTTCTACATCATATTTAAAGGTCGGCAAAACAATGCTCTCTGTAGGCAGAGAAAAAAGAGGAGAGTCCTTATGCAGCATGGAAGTGGAAGTGTTAGCGCAGTGTTTAAGGTGTTGGACTGCTAATTGGAAGATCGGGGTCTGATTCCTAGCACCACTAAGTTGCCACTGTTGGGACCCCTGAGCAAGACTCTGAAAATGGCGTCTGCCAAATGCCATAAATGTAATTGTACATATAGGTCACTGTTGGTGTCCCCCTGAGTTGATGTCACGCCCAACCATCGCTTATTCGATGACGTTCGACTGGCATTGACAGGTGAAAATCCAATCTATCTGCTTACATGATAGGCACTAATACACATATTCGATTTATATCTGATTTATTTTCACATGGGAAACCGATCTGGAAATTTCAGAATCCATGTGCTTTTTTTCCTGCCTACATGGTCGTGGGTCATATCCCATCTGTGACACAATGATGAAAATATCAGAATTTGGTCACATGATGCATGCGGTATAAATGAGGCCTTAGTTTGATGTAATGTTACAACTAGATTTAGATATTTGTTAGCTTCCAACTTTGGCAACAGTTTGAGGTAGACATGCTTATGTCGGTATCCTGCTGTGGTCTATACATCACTGCCTACAAACACACACCAAACACACTAAAGCACTACTAAAGCACCCGTAAGCATGCTATGGCACATAGTAAGGGATTTAATATACATTTATTTTCAGCATTGGATATCGAGAAGTGTTTATTAAGCACAAATTTATAGAAAGAAACTGCACGTCGAACTGTTATAACCAGCAGAAGGCTTTTTTCCGAGAAAGTCAGGTATGGGAGATGAGTCGAAGCGCAGCAGGAATAACAATGGCTTATAGATAAAAACTGCTTAAAGAGTGTGAAGAAATGAATATCTGAACCAGTTAATAAATTAGCTGACAAAAAAAAAAAATAAACCTAAGAAAGGTGTAAAAAAAAAAAACCTGGACATCTTATCATCTACAATCATAATCAGTTTTTTTTTTTTATGACTATGACAGAGTGAAGAACAACGTTGCCCTCTACTGTGGACAGATACCGACTGCACGAGTTCACACTGTTTTTCGAATGCAAGCTCCGCTCCGGATTTCAATCAATAAATTCATCATCACAAATCCCTTTGCTCCACAAAACCTAATGCAGCGATAAGAACTATATCTTCTTCTTCTCCTTTTAGCTGTTCCCTATTTAGGGGTCGCCACAGCGAATCATCTGTCTCCACCTAACCCTATTCTCTACATCCTCTGTCTCCACCTAACCCAATTCTCTACATCCTCTGTCTCCCCCTAACCCTATTCTCTACTCCTCTGTCTCCACCTAACCCTATTCTCCACATCCTCTGTCTCCACCTAACCCTATTCTCTATCATCCTCGTCTCCACCTACATCTCGATACTCTCTCTCTCTCCACCTAAACCTATTTCTCCCACATCCTCTGTCTCCACCTAACCCAGCTACCTTCTCTACATCCTCTCTCCAGTCTCCACCTATCTCTACACCCTATTCCTATCATCCGTCTGTCTCCACCTAACCCTATCTATTCTCTACATCCTCTGTCTCCACCTTACCCTATTCTCTACATCCTCTGTCTCTATCTAACCCTATTTCTCTACATCCTCTGTCTCCACCTAAACCTCTAGTCTCTACATCATCTCTCTCCCACCTAAACCTATTCTCCACATCCTCTGTCTCCACCTAACCCTATTCTCTACATCCTCTGTCTCCACCTAACCCTATTCCCTACATCCTCTGTCTCCACCAACCCTACCTCTTCTCTCTACCCTATTATCTCATCCTCTGCTCCACCCTATTCTCTACATCCTCTGTCTCCACCTTACCCTACCTAACCCTATTCTTACATCCTCTGTCTCCACCTACTCCTCTGTCCACCTACCCTATTCTCTACATCCTACTACATCCTCTGTCTCCACCTACCTACCTCCTCGACGTATTCCTACATCCTCTGTCTCCACCTAACCCTCCGATTCTCTACATCCTACACTCCTTCTGTCTCCACCTAACCCTATTCTCTACATCCTCTGTCTCCACCATACCCTATTCTCTACTCCATCCTCTGTCTCCACCTACCTAACCCTATTCTCTACATCCTCTGTCTCCACCTAACCCTATTCTCTACATCCTCTGTCTCCACCTATACCATCCTATTCTCTATCTCCACATCCTCTGTCTCTCCACCTAACCCTATTCTCTACATCCTCTGTCTCCACCTAACCTATTCCCTACATCCTCTCTACCCTAACCCTCCTCTGTCTCCACCTAACCCTATTCTCTACATCCTCTGTCTCCACCTAACCCTACCTTCTCTAGACATCCTCTGTTCTCCACATTACCCTATTCTCTACATCCTCTGTCTTCCACCTTTCTCTAACCTATTAACTCTACATCATCTCTCTCCACCTAAACCTATTCTCCCACATCCTACTGTCTCCACCTCCTAACCCTATTCTCTACATCCTCTGTCTCCACCTAACCCTATTCCCTACATCCTCTGTCTCCACCTAACCCTACACCTCTGTATTCTCTACATCCTCTGTCTCCAACCCTATTATCTCACCCTCGTCTCCACCTAACATCTCTACATCCTCTGTCTCACCTAACCCTAGTCTCTACATCCCTCTGTCTCCACCTAACCCTATATATACTCTCTCCACCTAAACCTATTATCCACATCCTCTGTCTCCACCTAACCCTATTCTCTACATCCTCTGTCTCACCCTAACCCTATTCTCCTACATCCTCGTCTCCACCTAACCCTATTCTCTACATCCTCGGTCTCCACCTTAACCCTATTCTCTACATCCTCTGTTCATCTAACCCTATTATCTACATACTATTCTCCACCTTAACCACCTAGACCCATTCTCTACATCCTCTGTCCCACCTCACCCCTATTCTCTACATCCTCTGTCTCCACCTAACCCTATCTCTCCACCTACACTATTCCTCTGTCTCACACCTAAACCCTATTCTCTACATCTCTGTCTGTATCCACCTAACCTTCTCTACCTAACACCCTATTCTCTACATCCTCTGTCTCCACCATACCCTATTCTCTACATCCTCTGTCTCCACCTAACCCTATTCTCTACATCCTCTGTCTCCACCTAACCCTATTCTCTACATCCTCTGTCTCCACCTAACCCTATTCTCTACATCCTCTGTCTCCACCTAACCCTATTCTCTACATCCTCTGTCTCCACCTAACCCTATTCTCTACATCCTCTGTCTCCTCTGTCCTAACCCTATATCTCTCACATCCTCTGTCTCCACCTAACCCTATTCTCTACATCCTCTGTCTCCACCTAACCCTATTCTCTACATCCTCTGTCTCCACCTAACCCTATTCTCTACATCCTCTGTCTCCACCTAACCCTATTCTCTACATTCTCTTTACTCACACCCACAAACTTCATGTCCTCATTTATCACATCCATATACCTTGTGTTCAATGTGGATGATTTTAGTGTTGGAATATTACATTTACAGCATTATGGCAGACGTTCCTATCCAGAGCGCCTTACATTTATCTCTTTTATACAACTAAGCAATTGGGGGTTAAGGGCCTTGCTCAGGGGCCTAGCAATGGTGGATTGGTGGGGCTGGGAATTAAACCCACAATCTTCATGTTGGTAGTCCAACACCTTAATCATAAGCCGCCACTTCTAGATTATAGATTTATTCAGAAAATCATTATGGTCATATCAGAAGCTTGACATAAACATTGTCAGGGTTGAGCGATGCATCATCTCAGGATGTCTCATTGGCCGCATTCACACTGCATGTATAAAGTGACCCAATTCCGATTTTGTGACACAGATCGGATTTGACTCATGACAGTGTAAGCAGGAAAAAGGCACATGGATTCTGATATATTGTAGATCAGATTCAGGCCTCATTTGTCTATGGTAATAAACTGGATAGGAATCGGATATGAGCATTAGCCTGTGCAGTGAAAACAGGCAGATCGGATTTTTACCTGTTAATGTGAGTCGACATCATTAAGTAAGCGACGATGGCGCATGACATTAACTCAGGTGGACACAAACAGCGATTATAACTGTGTATTTGATATTTATTATTTTTTTCACTGTAACAAATAAGTTCTAGATCAGAGGCGGTTTGAACAATTCACAGGTAAAGTTATTTTTTTGTTCCTTGCACTGTGGCTCACTGGAAACACGGAAACACACACACACACATTTACAGCATTTGCCAGACGCTCTTATCCAGAGTGTCTTACATTTATATCCTTCACACATCTAAACAATTGCATGGCCCAGTAGTGGTAACTTGGTGGTGCTGAAAATTGAACCCCGATCTTTCAATTAGCAGTCCAACACCTTAACCACTGTGCTACCACTTCCCTCCACACACACACACACACATGGCTCTCTTTCTATCCGCCTTAGGAAAGTGTTGTTTTCCTGACCTTTATAAATGATGCGGAAGTAACATAATAAATAATCATTTCATCTTCGTCCATTGTGTTTATGGATTATTGTGCTGTTTTTACTTCCTTTTCTGGTCAGTATGTCTACATTGGGTTGTTTTGCTGTGTATAGTGTAAATGCAGATATCAGATAAGGGTCAGTTTTAAAAAATGATGTAAGCGTGTCAACATAAAAAATCCGATATAGTCACCAAATCGGAATTGGGCATCAAGACCTGCAGTGTAAATGCAGCCCTTGTTATAATATGAATGATGTTGGTAGGTTGCGTTTCTTATTTCGAATTAGTTTATACTCTAAGATACTGTATTGTTAGGTAACAGTAATATAAGAACCACTGATGTTCTAAATGCTGCTTAATATGCACGCATATTATTTAGCTTATTTGTTCATTTCTCTCCAACTGTTTCTCTTTTTATACTGTGAGAAAAGTTGAGAACCCTGCCAGGATCCTGAGGCATTCAGAGATTCTACTAGCACTGGTAGACCTTGAGTGAGAAGAGGCGAGAACCCTGGGAGGATCCTAAGGCATTTAGAGATTCTACCAGCACTGGTGGACCTTTAGTGAGAAGAGGCGAGAACCCTGCGAGGATCCTGAGGCATTTAGAGATTGTACCAGCACTGGTAGACAGTCAGTGAGAAAAGGTCAGAACCCTGCGGAGATCCTGAGGCATTTAAAGATTCTACCAGCACTGGTAGACCTTTAGTGAGAAGAGTCGAGAACCCTGCGAGGATCCTGAGGCTTTGAGATTGTACAAGCACCTGTAGACAGTCAGTGAGAAGAGACCAGAACACTGCGGAGATCCTGAGGCATTTAGAGATTGTACCAGCGCTCGTAGACCTTTAATGAAAAGAGGCGAGAACCCTGCGAGGATCCTGAGGCATCCAGAGATTCTCGGCTCCAATTGGCTTATGATTTTCCAACATTTCTGACTGTATATGATTATAGAAAGGACCCTGCTCTCGTAATCACACTAACCAGAGTTTAAAATAAAATAATTTATAAAACACCCCTGGTAAAGTGTTACCCAAATGAGCATGGGTTCCCTTCTGAGGCTGGTTCCTCTCAAAGCTTCTTCCTTGTATCACCCAAAGGAGTTATTTTCTTGCCACAGTCACCCCGGGCTTCGTCACTAGGGATGTTTTTGAAGCATTATTTGTTTCTAACATTAATCATGGACTTATGTTCGGTAAAGCTGCTTTGAGACCATGTCCATTGTCCAAAGCACCATAGAAATAAACCCAAATTGAATTTAATCGATTTGCAGGGGTGTCTTGACCTATGAGTTTAATTGGTTCCATGATAGAGCTCGTAACTCAAATTACCCATATGTCAAATCAATTTTCTTCACTGGAATGAATTAAAATGCCTTTAATCCGTTCCAGGTCCCCCAAAAAAACACAGCTTTTTAGGGCTTTTATGTTGCATGTTTTTAACGAATAAAAATAAAATTAAATATAACAAATATTGTATAAAAAACAATTCAATAGGATGTACTGGAATAAACTGGTTTTATTAAGTATAATGTACAGCATTTACCTTGGAGATCAGACGACTCCACTTGCTAACGCGCATGTCTGACTAGCTATCGAGTGAGACACGGGATGCTGGGCGGATGTTACGGTGTTCACTGCAGCGTTCGCTACACCAACTAGTGGTTGGGTGTCTAAAGCTGCTTCGTAACCCGAATTTTAGCTCACAACTCAAAGCAAAAAATCGATGACTTGTAGAGACGACTTGTATCCTTAAAAAAGTGTTAGTTGGGACACTCGTATGTCAAAGTACCGCTTCACTCGGCTTTCTTATTAAAAAAGGAAAATAAGTTAATCTGTTAATGTAACTTATGGTGTTTTAGTGAGTTAGTAAATGCTTTATTTATGGAACTTAATGAATGTCTGTTAAAGTCTTAACATAAAGTAAAAGGCAATTAAATTTACTTTAGACTTTGAGAGTCATGATGATGCCTGTCAGCCTTAGCGGAGGATGCCAACTGCAGAATATAAAAAAAAACAGCTTGCCTCCAACTGGAACAAATTCAAGACCACCATGCTTTAAACGGAAACTTTCTCTCCCTCTCTCTCTCTCTCTCTCTCTCTCTCTCTCTCTCTCTCTCTCGATATCTTAATTAGAATATTCTTGTCATGCCAGAAGCCATGCTGAAATCAACGGATAGAGAATTTAACCAAAAACCCCATGGACAGGCAGCCAGAAAAATCGAGCCAGCTAGAACTGAGATAAAATAAAATATAGGCATCATTTTATATTTGACCCTGTGCCCTGACCCTGACTACCCTAACAAATTATGTGTGACCATGTCTTTCTTTTTATTATTATGATATCTTCTAGACAGATAATAGATCCTAATAAATAATGTCTAAAAGTCTGTCATGCGTTTTTTTTAAATAAAAACCCTGCCAGTTATTTTTACATGTGGCATGAAGCACAGATAGTATTTTGATGGTATCAAGAAATTTATAAAGTAGGAAGGGAATAAGAAAGGTAGAAAATGTTAGTCACTTCTCTAATATTATTTATAAATATCTATCTATCTATCTATCTATCTATCTATCTATCTATCTATCTAGCTATAAACCTATTTATACATGTAAATCCAGCTTCACATCTTGTTTGTCCATCCATCCATCCATCCATCTAAATAAACTTAAATCATTTATTCAGTTATAAAGACATTTTTAATAATAATTTCATTTTCATCTTTCAGCATTTTTTTTTCATTTTCACAGAAAGACAGCCCACTGCAACAACAAGCTAGAAGCACTACAAGCTATAGTCCTTTGACACCATCCTCAGAATGTCATTTTTACATGTCATTTGCACTTATTGCTTTTTTTTTATCACACATGTTCTAGTTGAGTCTTTAAATCGCCATTGTCAAATGAAACGGTTTCAGTTGTCTGGAGGGCTTATTGCAGGGGTATCACACACGTACCTGCCATACAATTAACATCAGATGGTGGAAATGCCAAGTACTTAATAGATTTTACCCCTTAGTCGCACAAGATAAGATTTTCTTACCGCAATCCCATCACCCATCAATCATCGCAAAAGGATATAAAACATTTAAATCTGTAATAGAGTCACGTTGAGTGAGACTCGCGTGCTGGTGTCCTGTTTTAGTTCATGAAGGTCATTGAGAGCCAATACAATTACGTCATTTAAAATCTAGTCTCATGTATTCAGACTTTCAGACTATTAGAAGAACATCCGGACTACATAACAGTTTTTACTGGCAAAAAGGGTGTATGACTGACTTGTGAATTAAAAATTAATTTCCTGATGTTTAAAAGCTATTAATTCATACTGAGTGTTACAAAGCACTCGGGCAGCACAATGGCTTAGTGATTAGCAAGAAAGCAAGAAGGTCCCAGGTTCGATTACCGGGCAGGTGCCTTTCTGTGTGGAGTTTATATGTACTCCCCGTGCTTGCATGGGTTTACTCCGGGTTCTCTGGTTTCCTCCCATAGTCCAAAAACATGTATTTTAGGTTGATTGGTGATTTTAAATTGTCCATAGGAATAAGTGTGAGTGTGTGTGTGGCCCTGTGATGGACTGGCGACATGTCCAGGGTGTACGCCTCCTGCCTTTTGCCCTTTTAAAGACGACTGGGATAGACTCCAGCAGATCCCTGTCATCCCGAATTAGAGAATAAGCGGGTATAGAAGATAGAATATTAATATCTAGTGGCTTCAGTGCAATAAATAATGTTTAATTCAACTGCACCATTCTTTTTTTAAAGAGAAAAATAATTGTAGAAGTTGAAGAAATAATTTTTTTCGTAGGCACAACAAGATAGTAAGTCATACAGTTTCTAACAAATATTCATCATTGTATACCGGATACAACAGTCAACACGGGGTCCTTTGGTGGTCTGTAGATTAGATTAAATCCATAACAAACCACAGGCCTCCATATACTTTTAAAATAGATTTAAGCTTTGCTCCCCTCTTGCATCACATTTCAGCCTCTCTTGCACAACCAACAAACTCACAAAGTGACTGTCACAGAGGTTTGATGGAAGCAGGATACCAGAAACAGGCTGAGAGCGTTCCAAGCAGTAATCATTATAAGATGTTTGCAATGTTGTAATAGTTTAAAAATTGGCTCCGCCGAGCTTTGAGCTCTGAGAAACTATTATTTTTAAATGTCATGTGTCAAAATTTATGCTAACAAAATCGAATGAGCGACTGGGAATCTTCAGACAGAAGGCTTATCAAGGGAGTTCTACTTTTTTTTAGCTTGTACGTAAGAATTAAAACTGGGGAAAATTGAGAAAGTAACTGATGATTGAAAGGTTATGTAGCCTGATTTGAAGCAGATTTCCTGTAACCACCACTTACTCATTATACATTCATTTATTCATCTTCTATTCCCTAATTCGGGATCACGGGGATCTGCTGGAGCCTAATCCAGTCGTCTCTGAAAGGGCGAAAGGCAGGAAGGGTACAAGTCCTTACTTGTCCTTACTCATTACTTTCCATGAAAATATTGCAATGTGTTAATTGCTAAACCATTTTTGGGGCAATGCTATTTTCTTTATTAAAAAACAATTGTCATGAATCCCTTCTCCCGCCACCAGAGGTCACCATCACCATAGTACTAGCGTCTTTGTGACACTCTCTGTGTCCCATCCGGTTAGCTTTCTATTTAAGATAGCTGTTAGCTAGTCACATTGCAAAGTATTGTTCTAGCATGAGACGTACTAAGCGTTTATGCTTTCTGCCTGACTGCCTGACTTTTGCTCAGCTTTTGGTTTAGAGATTTTGCCTGGTGTTTCGGATTTGTTTGCCTGGTTTATTTCTGATTACCTGTTACCGACTTCTCGGTTGCTTAATAAAACCAATTACTGCAATATGGATTCTTTGTCTGCGACGATTTCCTCACAACAACATCTTACTTGTTTGAAGTAAACATACTTTATATGTTATTGAATATACATTATGGGGCAGTTGTGGCTTAAATGGTTAAGGCGCTTGATTGTTGTTGATTTAAAGACTAGGAAGACCTGGGTTCAAGCCCCACCACGACCAGCCTGAGTTGTTGATCCAAAGGCCAAGGTTCAAGCCCCACCATCGCCAGCCACTGTTGGCTTCTTGCGCAAGACGCCCTTACCCTTCCTGCTCAGGGGCACTGTATTATAGCTGACCCTGCGCTCTGACCCCAACTTACTAAGATGGCAAATGAAAGAAACAATTTTCACTGTGCTGTTAATGTATATGTGACAAAATAAAGGCATTTACATTTTTTTGACATTGACATTAGTATATTACAAAGGCATTACTTTGAAGTAATTTATGACATCCGTGTCATTATATTTTATTGTGTTATCGACTCTATGCATTCATTTTGAGGTAATTTAATTCTACCTGATTAATTATTAGTTCTGCTCTCTTTTGTTTGGCCAAAAAAGAATTTATTCTTCTTCACGGTTTAAATTCAAGGGCGCTCTTATACATGTAACAGCTGTACTATTAAGTGTCATATGCAAGCAAACGTCATGTGTTTAAATAGATGAATCTCCTTAGCCCCAGGATTACTGCCATTTTTCTCTGCTCCCTTATAACCTGCTTAAAATGAGCATCCATTATCTTAAGTGAATATGGTGGCAGAACAGTCACATTGTAAATTGAAATTGCATCTCTGGCGGTAGCTTAGCTTAGTGTTGGATTACTGAGTGAAAAATTGTGGATTCAAACCCCAGAACGTTGCCAATACTGGGCTCCTGGCCAAGGCCCTTAACCCTGAACTGCTCAGATAAGTTAAAAAAAAACGGGTAAATGTGAGTCATTTTGGATAAAAGCCTCTGTCAAATGCCAGCAACGAAAATGTAATTTATAACAGGGTTGGAGACTAATATAAAGATATATAGGCTCAATCTATTAGCCTTGAAAGGAGAAAATATCAACACCCCCCACATCCACCACCAATCACACCTTTGGAAATTTCCCCAATGTGGGACAAATAAGGGTTTATCCTTATAGCAAATTTTATAATATACTGCATAACTTAATAAAATAACTACAATAATATACATTTTTTAAAACACTGCACAATTAAGGGCACTCTGGGATTGCTGGTCAGAGCTATAGCTGATGTTCTCACTGATATCTACAATCTGTCCCTTGCGCAGACCTCAGTGCTCACATGCTTCAAGTCCACCACCATTGTGCCTCTTCCTAGGACTAATACCGTAACCTGCTTGAATGACTACTGCTAGTTGCACTCACCATTATTACTATAAAGTGCTTTGAAAAGATAGATATGTCCATCTGAGGCAGTGGTGGCTCAAATGGTTAAGGTGAGTTGCTGATCTGAAGATCTGGGATAAAGCCCCACCACCGCCAGCCTGAATTGTCGCTCTAAATACCAGGATGACCTGGGTTCAAGCCCCACCAACACCAGCCAGCCACTGTCCTTGAGCAAGACCTTAAATCCTTCCTGCTCCAGGGGCGCTGTATCATAGCTGACCCCGTGCTCTGACCCCAACTTACTGAGATGGGATATGCGAGGAAAGAATTTTACTGTGCTGTAAAAAGCATATGTGACAAAATAAAAGCATCTACTGATGATGCCGTTAGCACTGCTATTAATACAGTTCTTACACACTTGAATGGAAAGGATATATACAACAAGAATGCTTTTCAATGCTTTTCAACACAGTAATCCCATACTTCCAACTCTCAGAAAAGCTCTTTACTCTTTGACTGTCACCCTCTCTCTGTAACGGGGAGCTCAACTTACTAGCAAACAAATAGGGCACCAAACATCTTGTGTGAGTACAGGGACTCCCCAAGGTTGTGTTCTGAGCCCACTGCTGTACACCCACTTTACACATGACTATGTGGCCTCCCAGATCATGAAGTTTGCAGATGACACCATAGTCATTGGACTGATCACTGGTGGAGAGAAAATATCTGACAGAAATGAGGTGGCATGACTGATGGCCTGGTGCCAGGAGAACAATCTCTCCTTGAATGTAGATAAGACTAAGTAGATAATTATTGATCCTAGGAGAAAGAAAAAGATGCAACATAGCTCAATTTACATTGACGGGACTGAGGTGGAGACTGAGGTGGGAAATTTCTCACACACTGGAACAATATTCAACAGTTTCTGAGGAAATCCCATCACCGTCTGTACTTCTTAAGAAAGCTGAAGAAATTTGGCGAAAATCCCCAGATACTTCTACAGATGTACAGTCGAAATTGTAATCTCCAACTCAATCACTGTGTGGTTCGGGAATTGCACTGCTTAGGAAAAGAAAGTTCTCCAGCAGGTGATTAAAACGGCACAGTTCATCTGTGCTTCAGGACATTAAAAACACCAGGGTTCACCAGGGAGGGCTCATCACATTATAAAGAATAATACACATCCGCAACACAATCTTTTCACACTTTTGCCGTCTGGAAGATGATACAGAAGTGTGAAATCAGGGAAAAAGAGACTAGCTGCACCTTAAAATCCTGAAATACTTGAATATGTTTATTGTGTTATTGTGGTGGGGAGTGGTAGCACAGTTGGGCTCCTGAGAAACCCCCAATTGCTCAGTTGTAAAAATGTTAGATAAATGTGAGTCGCTCTGGATAAGGGCGTCTACCAAATGCCGTAAATGTTTAAATACATTTTTCTGTATGTCTTTAAGTGTTTGGTGTATTTTTTATGCTTGTGCATGTTTCTACGTGTGGTCAAGAATCCGGCCCGGGCAAAGTAAAAGTCATTGTACTGTTTAAACTGGTGTTTTTACTATGGACATGACAATTAACATAAACTAAGCTTAATTTATATATTCACTCACAACTTTTTATCTATTCATCAAATAGTTAAAACACTGAAATATGTTTATACTGTTGGGTGCAAGTAAAGAATACTCAGTAAAAAAACTTTGGGACAGTAAACATTTAGGTTAGTAAATACGTAGGACAGTCAATATGTAAACATTACACAGTAAATACTATGAGAATTAAATAGGCAGGACATACTGACATTAACTACTGAGGACAATAAAAAGCTTGTTTAGGACAGAAAGCAGTCATAACAAGACAATAAATTGTCCAAAACAATAAATATTTAGGAAAGCAAATAACCAGGACAGTCAAAGCATTGCACAAAAGTAACTTGGGGAATGAAACTTTCATGTCAGACACTCTTATCCAGAGCAACTTACATTTATCTCATTTATACAACTGAGCAATTAGGGGTTAAGGGCCTTGCTCAGGGGCCCTTGCCCAGCAGTCCAACCCAAGTCTTCAGGTTTGTAGTTCAACACCTTAACCATGAGCCACCACTTCCCAGGTTTTTCTGGTCTCCAGATCAACAACTCAGCACCTTAACCATTTGAGCCACCACTGAGCTGCTTATCACTCATTCCTCTCATTTTTAACTCACCTGTACGTCTTCAGACTGCACCGATGGCTTTATACAGATGCACAGAAATGGAAAAACATCAACAAATGCTTTAGGGAAAACTGCTGTTGCGATGTGGGCCATGGAATGAGGAACAAGCTAAAATCATTGATCAGAAGCACTTTGATTCCCTCTACTGGCAGTTGTGCTATAATGCAAGCTTCAGATACCTTTGGTACAATAGAAGAAGATGATCTAATGAATCACATTTTCATTTACCTGATGTGAATAGGCAGATGTTTGTGCATCTCATATCAATGAGGACCCTTTCAAACTCGTAAATTTTGAGTCACCCTTTAATCTGAGAAAACCTCAGGAAACACATACAAACACAGAAAACTGAAATGTATCATATCTATCTGTCCGTCCCTCTGTCCATCCGTCAGTCTGTCTATCTGTCCATATATCTGTATGTCTGTCTGTCTGTCTGTCTCTCTATCTATCTATCTATCTATCTATCTGTATGTCTGTCTGTCTGTCTTTCTACCTATCTGTCCATATATCTATATGTCTGTCTGTCTGTCCATATATCTATCTATCTATCTATCTATCTATCTGTCTGTCTACCTATCTATGCTAATTCACCCATTTTTCGTCTTCGTAGTTAAATGGCCTCCTTATAAAGTTATTATAAAGCACATATTTTACGCAAGTAAATTAAACTTCAGTCAGTAGAAGTAACAATAAGCTTTCTTAGCAGCTGACGTTGGCTTCCTGGTAGAGTAAAGTGTATCTGGTTCCGTTGGGGGAATAGAAAGAACAGAGTGACCCTAGACAAAAGCTAAAGGCCAAAAGAGGGAAATCATATTTGACACCCTCCATAGCTCACCCAGCACTTCACACACAAAATCGCCAAACCAAAGCAAATTGCCACTGAAGTTAACTAATGAGTTCTCTGTGTCAGTTTGATAGGTGGGCACCTAAATGTAAACCCTGATTTTGAGGGGGAAATAATAAATGATGATTCGGTCTCCAAAGCTTAAAAAGTAAAAAGTCATTTATAGAAATCTAAAGTAAAACAAATAACAAATAACTCAGAGAAATAATTTATACTCATACAATATATATATATATATATATATCTATATATATATATATATATAGATATATATATATATATATATATATATTTAAAAAATCAAATCACAATGCACCAAATAATATTTTTCTATTTAATTATACGTTATTGTTAAGCAATAAAATAAAACATAAGAAAAGATTAAATGAGAAACAAAAATTTAATTTTCTCTCTGTCTCTCTGTCTCTCTCTCTCTCTCTCTCTCTCTCTATATATATATATAGAGAGAGAGATAGAGAGAGTGAGAGAGAGAGAGAGAGAGAGAGAGAAGATATTAATAAAAAATAAATAATAAATATAACAACACAATGTTGCCATTTCCTGACATTTTACTACAAAAAAGTGGAACAGTGAGACTATGTTAGATGATCCACTATTACTTTTACCATGTGACCGCACAAGCACTGATAAACTCCAACCAGAGTCTGTGACCAGAAGCTATAACAAGAAGCCCAACAAGTACCCCCAAAACAAGCCTCTGCTTTACTGACCCGAAGCTCTGCAGAGCACGATTAGTAAATAGCAGTTCCTACAAATAAACGTATATGAAGGTCTAAATTCACATTAGGTTTGTTCATTTTGATAAACTTTGTTTATCCTTTCTTTAGAGTCAGATTAGGTTTCACTTCCATTGTTGTAATATATGCAAAATTCGGATACTTCAAAAGACTCACTAATATTTAAACATGAGCAAATTGAGCTAAACTGTTCCATCAGTATTTGGCTTTTTAGTAAAGATGTTATTAAGGTAGGCGGGTTATTTTTCTGCAGAAAACAGAAAAGAGAAAATAAATTAGTCCAAAAAAAAAAAAATTATGCAGTGTATTATTTTGTAGTGTAAAATAAATTAACAATAAATTTTACATGGCACCGTTAAAGTACTGTTTTTTAACCTTTGTACATAAAAAAATATGCTTTATGCACCATTTATTATACGAGAACGAAATGTTCAGACATTATAAAAAAAAATATTAATCTTGTGATGTAAATCAATTATTCTAACTAACATCTGTGTAATATTAACATGAAATCAAAAAAGTGTATATCAGATACATATATATATATATATATATATATATATATATGCACTTGTGTAATTTAACATAAAATCAAATATCTAATAGTTATAAGTATATATATACTATACTATATATATATATATATATATATATATATATATATATATATATATATATACACTTATACACTGAATATAACAAGTAATATAACTTCTTGGAAAATATTGACCAGGAATAAATGCAATTAATGTTATAAATGTAATGTAATGTAATGTAATGTAAAAACTGACGTATGTAGTAGCTTAAACAGAAAAAATGGTTTTCGAAATATTTAAGTGTTTATTTTATAAATATGACACAAAACAGTTAAGAAATATGCAATTATGGCATTATACATATTCCGTAATTACTACCTTATGTTAAAGGCGGACAGCAAGTATTATTAATTTTACATGTATTACAAATATTTATCATTAGAGTTTTGGTTTTTTTGCAATATTGACCAAATACAGAAATGCACATTCAGTTAATACACAAGAAAAGTGTAAAACTTTTCTTCCAGTATTTCTAGATGTCTAAAGGTGCATATTTAAATGTGGTGCAATACTAAATTAATAAATTTTTGTCTTAAACACACACTAAAATAAACACATGAATGATATGAACCAGTGAATAAATATAACAATATTTTGACTAGAATATTAAAAGCAAATCATTAAACCCAATACTGTACCTATTAATCTCCGAACCGGATGTATCTACTGTCATTGATTATATTTACAGTATCTCCTGAAGGTATACATTAGGTTTCTGTCTGATAAATCAATGCACCCTGACCTCTGAATGAAACAGGCTGTTTCCAAAACCAGGTTGAAAACATGAGAGGAAGATAAATTACTTTATTTATTGCCACAACTCACTGTTGTGTGTCTATGTGTGTGTTTACGGCCTGTAGGAGGAGCCTGTCAGCATCCGATATGGGAGGAGCTAAAAACTCGCGTGACAAGCAAAGACAAAAACAGGTCGATCCTGGACTGTCGATCCTCCAGGCAGTGCATTAATACCACCGCCTTTCATCTTTCATGTCACTTTTGCTTAACCTGCTCTGCCTCCACTCCTCCCATCCATCTTTAATCAGCACTCCAACCAATGCAGACCCGATTAGCTCAAGCGGGCCATCTTGGCTAGAGCGAGATATCCTTGGATACAGAGATTCTAAATAATGCTCTATTTGTTTCTCTGGCACGATGGTTTCTTTATGTCTTTTTGGATAAAAATACTTATAAGTTCTAGCCAGGGCAACTTAAAGAGGAACCGCTAATGACTCGATGTTATAAAACCTAAAACGTCTGTTGTAATAAAGTTCAGACTTGATGAATGATAGTTAAACAATACTTTAAACTCAAATGCCCATCCTTTAGTCTTGCATTTACAGCATCTGGCAGACACCTTTATCCAGAGCGACTTCCATTTATACAACTTAGCAATTGGGGGTTAAGGGCTTTGTTCAGCTGCCCAACAGTGGTAGCTTGAAGAAGCTGGGAATTGAACCCACAATCGTCATGTTGGTAGACCAACACCTTAACCATGAGCCACCACTTTCCCACTTCCCCAACTCGCTTCTTGCAAAAATATGCTTGTGATTACGCTGCAAACAGGAATCCTAAACAAAAAATATTACAGTAAAGCCAAGATGGCCCGCTTGAGCTAATCGGGTCTGCATTGGTTGCAGTGCTGGTTGGGGGAAGTGGTGGCTCATGGTTAAGGTGTTGGATTACCAACCTGAAGGTTGTGGGTTCAATTCCCAGCTCCACCAAGCAACCACTGTGGGCTGCAGAGCAAGGCCCTCAACCCCCAATTGCTCAGTTGTCTAAATGAGACAAGAGCATCTGCCAAATGCTGTAAATGATTGAAGATGGATGGGAGGAATGGAGGCAGAGCAGGTTAAGCAATAAGGTGTTGTTTTTGTAGGTTTTGTATAATAAAATATACCGTCCAGGTATAAATAACCGGAATTTTGGATCTTAAATGTGGTGGCGTTGGCATATTATATACTGAATCATACATGAGGTAATTAACAAAGAGAGTTGTAGCTTTCAGCTTGAGGCCAGTTTGCTTTAAAAGGTATCCACCAGGATTATTAATTAAAAACCTCCATCTGATCTGTCATGGAATTAAAAGCTACAACATGTTGGTAGCCATTCGTCTCAGCGGCTCAACCAATAAAAAAAAAATACAAATAAAACAATTTAAAAAAGAGAAAGCAGAGGGGTTGGATCAGGGGAACTATAAATGATAGAAATACTAATTTTAATATTGGAGTAGAAAATATTGATTCATTTAAAATAAATTCTACTGTAATTCTACACTATATAATTTTAACAACAGTATCGAAATAACAAAATCCCTACAGTTTGCTTTCAAAGGCATCCACCATGATTATTCTAATGTCCTTGCTCTCTTGCTTGCACACTTTTATTTCCCTCACGCTTCCCCTTTGTCATTCTGCAATCTCCCTTTGCAGCAACCGGTTCAGGATTACGTTCATTAAACTCACTCTGAAAAGCTCAAATCTCAAACAGCTTCTGAAAAGTTGATTAATAAATCACGCAGGATGATTTACAACAGTTCTTTCCATGACAGAACTAAAAAAATGCAAGATTTTTTATTCAGTTTTCATAGATTCCTCTCGCTCTCTCTCTCTCTCTCTCTCTCTCTCTCTCTCTCTCTCTCTCTCTC
>VCAZ01000006.1:2293650-2376150 GCA_005784505.1 Bagarius yarrelli | reverse complement strand
TGTGTGGAAACCTCTGAGGTCTGGACTATATCATTTTAGGAGTTAAACCATTCACACATGAAAGTTTACTTCATCAGTTAAAGAGGAAATAAAAGGTCAGAATGAAACACACACAGTGAGTGTAACATGGTGCGAGACTAGGGCGCAGATCTGTTTAGGATGATAAGTAGCCTATCTGTCACCAGGACCCCTTAATTAACACTAACTTGGAAGTTATTTAAAAGAAAAAAAATATCAATTTTTCACTTTATTAAAATTGATTTTTATATTAATGGAAACACATGAAAATAACTCTAATCCACCCGCCTGGCACCGTCCTGCAGTCCTGAATCACTTCCTTGGGATGTGATTCACACTGAATCACTCAATGATTTAACAGTACATTGAGTGCAGTGTTGTTAATGATTACAGCCCAAATAATTGATTTTAGTTAAACTAGAAAACACAAAATAAAAAATGATTAAATAATTAGTATAGAAATAAGTGTATAGATAAATAGCTGAAGATTTTGATTTAATTTAAGTGGTGAATCGTATCAAAATCGAATAAGATTTATTTTAATGCATATCAGACATTAAAAAAAATGTCAGACTAAAGAGTCAAGACAAAAATCTATTCTATTTGTTTTTGGTTTTTTCTTTAACTATGAGTTAAAAAAATATGAAAATATGAAATGCAGCAGCTTTTAGAAAGCTGAAATAAGAAATGCTAGAAATATTGACAATGTTTAAAAAAAGATTTGAGTTCAGCTTTTATTAAATTATACGCAAACTGCGGGAATAACATTTATACTGAAAAGTATTTACAAGAAAAATAAAAGAAAGTTGGAAATTAAAAAAAGGAAGAAAAAAGCAACAGGCAAACATATAAGCTTAATAACCATCAAGCAACATGAAAACTAACAGGCAGACAAACCAATAAAAAACAAATAAATTAACTAAATAAATAAAAATTGTAGTAATTTGATTAAAAAGCTAAATATTTCCAAAATGCGGTTCTAAATACATAAAAATGATCCACTGGCGATTTATTCCGCACACGTTCAAAATTAAATGTATTTTATTCGTTGCTGATTTCATTATAACAATTCTATAAGAAAAAAAATACAAGTAAACATTCTAATATAGATATTTTTTAATTTTGCAAACTTTACTTTAGTACTAAGTTTTAAATTAGTAAATAAGTTTTTTTTAATTGTTTTTGCGTCTGCGTTTACTATTTAATTTATTTAATTTTTTTTTTTTATTTGCAGTGCATGGTACGCAATTAGGAAAAATAATTTAAGCTATTAACGTTTTTAAATCAACTATTTTTCTTATTTAAAGTGAAAAAATCAATTATTAAAAAATGCTGTAAGCCTAATAAAAATTCTAAACTAAATCAAATTGAATTTTCAAATTTACTTGAAATAAATCTACTAAAAAATACGCACACACGATTAATTTATGATTTATAAGCTTTGTTGCATTTTAACACGGGCCAAAACACAAATTTGACAAAATTTTTTCAATTCATTTTTATACTAATAAAATACTATTATAAATTAGACCTTTTGCGCATTTCTTTAGGCAACTTTCACTTAGAAAGTCCACTTACAGCTGATCATGTTATAGGTTCGCTGACATGCACTGTCAGAATCCATACAAACGTCATATGTTTATTTCGTAAAAAAAAAAAAAAAAAAAAAAAAAAAACAGGATTTCCATTAACGCATCATTGAGTAACTAAAATAAAAAAACTGGAGATTTATATATATCTATACATAATATTAATTGTTTTAAATTTTTAATCTAAAATTTATTTATTTTAATTTTAAAAAAAAAGTTTACATAAAACAGCGTTTATTTCGAGTTTATAAAACGAGTAAATTCGGAGCAATTTTTCGGCATAACGCGCACATGGCGTCACAACCCGTCCATCCAATAAGCAGCCAGAATCCTGCTCCCTTCGCAGCCTCGGTTAGTGTGTTTGGAAGTATTTTTGATTTGCTCACTAATTGACCCAGATAAAGCGCGCACTGACGGGGATCCTCCTACCCCAGGCGCTTATAGCCACAGAGGAGGGATTTTATCGCCAGTTATAGCGTTTTTACTTTACGCGTCTAATTTATCTGTGTGATCCGTCCATAAACTGAACGTTATCAGCTTCGTTATCATGATGCGATCACGGGAAGGACGTAAAGAAGTAGCTTTTTATCCTAACACATAGGTTACACACATGAACTTGAGATACCGGTGGATTTTACACTAAAAAAAAAAAGAAAGATGCCTGATAAAATCGCAGAAAGTCCCGCGTCCAAGTCACTGCGAAGATCTTCGTTTTTTATCGAGAACTTGCTTGGCTCAGTTCGCACCGAACCTCCTGCTTGTCATGCCAAACACACCCAAGACGACGAGGAACACAAAAAGACGATACACACCCCAGGACATGACCAGAAAGTTTGTCGTGAAGCAACTAACAGACACTCCAAAGTGGAAAGGTGTCAAAAAGGCTCAGCGTCGCCTGTCTGCGGAGGGGACACGCTGAATCTCAGGGCTCTAAGGAGATCCATTAGTGAGTAAACAAACATTTATATACTATAATAAAAGGGCAGTTCTACACCGTTATATTAAACCTATAGACCTTTAATGTGACGGTGATTGCAACTCAGATCATATTTAAGTGACACTGAACCTCAGTCATAAAGCAGAATGTTTGTATTATACCAATAACTTAGGTTAGCCTGTATAAAGTCCATAAAAAGCATTAAAGTTTTTTTCTTAAAATTATTCATCATTTTAAAACCAAACTTCGTCATTAAGCAATTTTGCTCTGTAGGCTTTTGCTCTAAGGCCCCGGAGGCAATTACGCTTCTGGCGCGTTCACGTTACCGTTATGCCTCATTGCGTCGTCAAACCAACAAGCGCGTCAGCTAAAACTGGAGATGAGCATGTCGAAACCAATTAACCCTTTATAGTGTAAGTACTGATCACCACTCATTTCCGGTCTAGAACACAAATTACTATTTAACAAATAATAACCAAATATAAATACATACAATTTAAGAATTAATAAAGACACACAGAAGTACTTCTTAGTCCCTGGGTTTTCTCTACAAACAGTGTGTGTGTGTGTGTGTGTGTGTGTGTAGAGGGGTAAAAATTACAAATTAAATATAAATAAGGCATAAAGAAAATGTACCTGTGTGTTTAAAAAGATCTCTCTCTCTCTCTCTCTCTCTCTCTCTCTCTCTCTCTCTCTCTCTCTCTATATATATATATATATATATATATATATATATATATAGAAAATATATAAATTGTATACCAAACTCAAAAGTTCATGTTTACTAGATAGAGGATTTGTGTATTCTATTTTAAGCAGATCAGAACACACAGATGGTTAACAAAGGAGATATAATGCTAGTGCAATAATTCAGTAGATGATTAAATGTTTTCTTTCATTGCATATAATAACACATGCCGTTTATTGTTCAGGTCCAGAGGAGGAAACGCGTAGCCCATACGAACACATGGAACCAGTCTCCAGCGACCGAGACTCCCCAGTCGTGTCTGAAGCTCCAGGCACAGACAGCACGCGTGAGGCGGCTGACAGCAGCAGCTCGGATGAACCCGGCGAAGCTCGACGGCTCTCGGATGAACACGTGCATCCTGATACCACCGAGTCCAGCTTAGTAAGGAAGAAGAAAACCCGCACTGTGTTTAGCAGGAGTCAGGTGTTCCAACTGGAGTCCACATTCGACGTGAAGCGTTATCTGAGTAGCTCGGAGCGCGCAGGCCTCGCCGCGTCCCTACACCTCACCGAGACGCAGGTGAAAATCTGGTTTCAGAATCGGCGCAATAAGTGGAAGAGACAGCTGGCGGCCGAACTGGAGGCTACCAGCGTTTCTCATGCATCACAGCGCATCGTGCGGGTCCCCATTCTGTATCATGAGAATGCCACACTGGGCGTCAGTGTACCACAAGTGTCGCCTCCTATCGTGGGGTTTGCTAACTCAGTAAGCTACCCACTCACTCATTTCAGTCACTCTGTGAGTCTGCTGAGGTCACAGCTAACAGGACTTGTCTAATTCCACGGGCTGAAGGATAAACAGACGTACACAATCTTATTACTGAAGTGCAGAAACACACACGACTACAAAAAAACTACAACCATCCAAAGATCTCACATATCATGAATGAAGAGCAAAATAAATATTCTTAAACAAATAGTGTTAAACTATCCGTTAGAAATAGACTATACTGGACAAATTATTTGTCTCTCTGAGAAGAAGCCAAAGTTCTGTCTAGAACCCAGCAGTGTTTTCTTCCTGGAAGAATTAAAATGTTCAATCAGTTTTTTTTTCTAAAAGTGCGCAATTTATCTAATAATAGGAATATTTCATAAAGAGTGTATATAATAAAATATTTTATTTTGCAGTGTTATTTCTAAAACAGTCTATGCATGGGAATTCCGACCCTCGTACTGGTCTATATGTATTTATTTTTCACTTCGTTTTGTAAAAAGAATTTTTATTCTAAATCGTTTTTCTATATTTATGTCCCTTTTTTCCACACAATGCATTTAACTTGGCAATAAATTCGTCACGAACACACAATGTTTGCGGTTGTTTTTCTTATTACACTTGTCTAATTATTATTATTATTATTATTATTACATAATCATTTCTTAGAAAACAGCACACGAGGGCAAGCCTTAATTTTATTTTATTTTATTTTTCATTTAAAGTGTTTGTTTTTGTTTACAAATATTTAATAATTAACCAATATATGAGAATTTAACGCCCTCAGAAATGACGCTTAATAAATACAACCGGAATGATTATTAATTTATATAATATGCCAAATAAACAGTTTCCCCCCAAAGCTAAAGTATGTGCTAAAGTGCTAAAATATATTTTGTAAAAAAAAATTCCTGCAAATATCTCATATTTTGATGATTTGATTCAGATTTTAAACAAAATAATTCGGATGGGTGTGTTATTCTTTAGCTCTATATTAAAATACAGGGCCTTTTTTGCATCTGTATTCCAAACAGTAATACAATAACAGTTAAACAAACCACATATTGTGCCAAAATATTAAAACGAATAATATCATTAAATAAATCATTTAATATATCAATTTTACATGTAAATGAAAATAATGATTAGTGGCCTCAGAGAGCAAGAAGGTCCTGTGTTCGATTCCCCTGCAGGGGTGTTTCTGTGTGGAGTTTGCATGTTCCCCCGTACTTGCGTGGGTTTACTCCGGGTTCTCCGGTTTTCTCCCACAGCCCAAAACATGTGTGTGTGTGTGTGTGTGTGTGTGTGTGTGTGTGTGTGTGTGTGATGTCCAGGGTGAACCCCTATTGCTATTTGCCCAGAGAAGGCCCGGATAGACTCCAGCAGATCCCTGAATTAGGGAATAATAGATGGATGGATAGATGGATGAATGGATGGATGGATAGATGGATGGATGGATCTGGGACAGAGATGTCTAACCTTTTAATTCCAAAGTATATATAAACTATTTTTGACTTGGAATTCAAATAAATAGGTATTGTGTGAACTGAATGTGTGTGTTGTTTAATATGGATACACGCAGAAATGGACTGAATGTCTCTTAACATTCTGTAAAATGTCCTTCCTGCTCTTTATTTAACACTAAGGGGTTTTTTGCTGTCTCAATGTGCACGCGATGCTCCCGCCCCTCTCGACTATTGGCCGCTATGCTGAGGAATCCCTGCGACCAATAGACGCAAAGGGGAAGCCACGCACTTCCGGTCCGAGGAGTAACCGTCGTGCAAGACTTTGCTGTTAGTCGGTAGTGGAGCGATGGTCCTGGAGGGTACCGAGGTCTGGGTGTGAGACTGCGCGGAGACCCGGGACACGCAAACCGTCTAGCTGTGAATATGAGCAAAGACGAGCCTTCGCGTCGAGCCGCTTCGTTTAAATTCACCATCGACAGTATTCTCAATCTGAAGTCGAGCGGACGAGCGTTTGACAGCTGTCACTCGAAGGCTACGCGCGCGCCAGTCCTCGGAGACGCGCTTTCTCTTCAACGCGAGGACACTCTTCATGGTAGCATCACCACTAATGTTGTGTTAATAAATAAAAGCATTTCGTTTTCCCCCCCTCTTTTTCTTCTTGCTAATAAATCTGTTTGCAACTTTTAGATCGCGCGCCTGCAGAGGTAAGCTCCGGATGCGAGGATGAAGCTTTGCAGAGCACCGCCGGCGGAAGCGCAGGGACGTACGGAAGCGCAGCGCGTGAAAACGGCACCGAGAAAAGTACGCGGACGGCAGTGAAGAAAAAAACACGCACCATTTTTTCCAAGCGGCAGATTTTCCAGCTGGAGTCGACTTTTGACGCTAAGCGCTACCTGAGCAGCGCAGAGCGCGCGTGCCTGGCCAGCTCTCTGCAGCTTACTGAGACTCAGGTGAAAATCTGGTTCCAAAATCGGCGGAATAAATTAAAACGGCAGCTGCTGTCGAGCGAAATGGACGTACCGAATGCCGAGTTCAGCGACAGCGCAAAGACGGTAGCGCTTCCGCTGTTCTATAAAGAAAACGCTTTATTGGGAAGATGTTTATTACCGACCCCGTTGCCGCTCGTGTATCCCGGAGGCAGCGCGCCTTACTTGTGTTTCTCAAACGCCAATAAATACTTTGGGCTTTTTGAAGGAGATGTCTGACTTTCTTAAACCCACAATATATATATATATATATATTTTTTGTCCCAGGCAAAATGAGTGAAAAACTCTTTCTCCTCCTCCTCCTCCTTTTTTTAGCATAAACCTGCAAGTATTAATTTTTTATCTTGACTTGTTTTTTTTTTCTTCGGTTGTTGTTTTGTATTGTTTGATTATTATTTTAATTTTTTCATTTTTTTTTGTTGCTGTGGAAAGTTGAGAGATTAGAAGATCGGCTTTCAGGGACCTGTTTCTTTCTATGCAAAGCTGAAAAGCTGAAGTTATTTATTTCTAAACTTCAACTATTTTATTATAGTCTAACCTATTTTATACTCTTACTGAGCAGCAGCCATATTCGCACCAGTGCCAATCACATCAACAGAACAAAAAATACAAACGTTTACACTATTATTATTATTATTATTATTACTGTTATTATTATTATCATTATTATTATGATATTAATCATATCATTATTATTATTATTACTATTATTATTCTTATAATGATGATAATGATGATTTTTATTATTATTATTATTATTATTATCAGCTTTGCCAAAGATCAGTGACTGCATGTGTGGGTTTATAATCTTCATCCCAAACGAGCTCAAACCAACTTATTTTAAAATTGAATGTAAATGCTATTAATTTTTGTTGTTGTTGTTGTTGTTGTTATACGTTTACTGCATGTTTATTTTCATCACCTTATTTCTTATTGGGTGTAATGCGGCCAGGTAGTTTACACACCTTTTTTTTAATTAAAATGTCCTGTTTTATACTTACTTCCCAAGCACTTCTTTTTTTCATCTTCTACTTCCAAGAAAAAAAAAACAAAACAGTACAGCAATATTCCCAGTGATGGCTAAATAAAGATAGAGTGCTTTTGTTTTTCTTTGTGAATATCATCAGTTATATATAAGCACTATAGGATTGAATACTATAATAATAATTACTCTTCACTAAGTGTTTATCCTGTGGTATTTGCTATGCATAGAATTGTATTTCAAAGCCCTGTATGGCAGGAAATGGAGTTTGGGTTGATGTGAAATCTCTTTAATCCTATAACAGTCTGGATGATGATTAAACACCTGAGTGTGCTTTACAACCAAGTGAAATCAGCATGTTATTATTATTATTATTATTATTATTATTATTATTATTACTATTATTATTATTTTGTGATAGAAAATTGAGACAGCTCATGAGCTAAATCCTTTCTGAAATAGCCGGAATTCTCTCTTTCTCCTTTTCTTTCTCTCTCTTACACACACACACACACACACACACACACACACAAATCCAGGTCACATTGTGCCTCTAAGATTAGAGCAAGCAATAGTGATTTTCCTGAAATAATCTATAAAACATTGAACCATTGTAAGAAAAGCAGTGGGTTTATAAACAGGAGAAGATTAAGAATTTCTGTACAAGTGGGTTCAGTAACGGGGTTTAGCAGAACCATAAGAGAGAAAATAAATCCAATCCAGACATTAAAGATACTACAAGTTCTTTTTTATGTGGGTAATAAATCAATATAGTCGGATAGTTTAAATAAAGCAGAGACTATAAGACAACAGGCAAGAGTAACAATTACTCAGAAATCACATGTCACTTTAATGACTTTATATGAACAGAATAAATAGAAGGACAAATTCCTATAGAAAGAACCAGGCCTTTGCAGCTTCCTCTATAAACATAATGCAATAAATCGAATATTAAGATCATTTTCTTACATATTATCGCACATCGAAACTATTAGGACATTAAGGTTTGCTGTAGTAAAAGAGTTTTAAAGAAAGCTATAAAAAAAGAAAGAAAGAAAGAAAGAAAGAAAGAAAAATAACAACAACATCAAAATTGTTACCGAAAGAGCAACCAAGCTGTCAGTTCTTTTAAAAAAATTTTAACTAAAAATACATTTAAACCCAAATTCCAAAATCAATTTTCTGGTCATTTACGTTTACACAAAGATCTTTAGGGTAACCCTATTTTAAAAATCCCAAATCTCATGATAAGAAGTTGATTATAATATTTGAAAGGTTTATAGATTCTTAATAAGTTGTATGAGATCCATAATAAATGTACAATAAGCACCTGTATAATGCAATAAACTTTGAGTTGCTCTAGTCTCAATTTATTGAAATAATTATTTATACACGAGGGATAAATTACATTCTAATCTAGGAAAGTGGTAGCGCAGTGGTTAAGGTGTTGGACTACCAACTTGAATCGAACCCACTTGGTTTGATTCCCAGCACCACCAAGCTACCACTGCTAGATCCCTGAGCGAGGCCATTAACCCCCGATTGCTCAGTTGTGTAACAGGGAATAATGTAAGTCGCTCTGGATAAAAGCGTCTGCCAAACACTGCAAATGTAAAGTCAATTTTATTTATCTGAACATAGAAATGTCCAAATAACATTGACAAAGTTTACAGTTACATTCAGCAGATCCTGTTACTTAGAAGAATAAATAACCTGTGCGGACAGAATAAAGAACATCAGAAAGGCATCTTCTGCCACTCAAATTGATATGTAAAGTCTCAACATTTACAAAACCACAGACTAAATGAATTCCTCCAGCTCTAAATTGTAAACAGGAAAGAGACAGTAAATAAGTTAGTGTTTAAGTAAAGGATGAGCTAAGTATGGGTATGTACATGCTTGTGTATATATAAAAAGATGGAAATCTTTAGTACAAAAAGAAAATAATCTATACATAATGATGTAGCTGGAAAAGTTAGGTTAGATAATATATATTATATACAGCATCTTATGTTGATCTTTACACAGTTCTATGAAGAGTTACTTTAATTTAGTTATATTATTTACTATTTTAATAGTTAGAGATGAGACACTTTAAAGATGATTAACAGCATTAATAAATCATTGTGGAAGGATTTAGCATGGCGTTTACATCGACATGGAAATGCAACAGATGTCATTAAGTTTAATGCAAGACTGCGGTACATGTCTATTAAGAAAATCATCAAAACACACAGGCCTCTTTAGCTACTTTTTGCTTTAGACTTATTATCTATTATGTGGTTTATTAACTGCTTATGCAGCCTTATGTTTGCCATTAAAGCATGTGTCTTGCACCACTGATGAAAAAAAAATGTCTAAAAACTTTGCATGTTATAATAACTGTGCTTTTATTTACTATTATTACTAAAGCTGTTATTTTGAAAATTGTGAAAACTTTCCAACTAATTACAATTAACCAAATATTATTGTGACATCAAATATAAAATCAATTTTTTACATAAAACAATTATAAAAAGTAATTTAATCAAGTTGACCTTATTTTTGCTAATATTGAATTTTTTTTATGAACTTACTATTATTCTTTTTTATAACATGCAATAAAGTATCAAACAGCAACTTATTTTCGGTAAAATATATAACAATACATTGTCGGCCAAACCTCATAGCAAGCTTTTAATACTAATGATTTTTTTATACCAGTGAATAGAAGCAATAAATTTACAGTATATGAAATAGAAATGCAAAAAAAATGTCCAAAAATCTAATTTTATACTATTTTAATACATTTTAACTTTTAATATTTATCTGCTCGCTTTTTATTTACTTAATTTTATTTACTTAAATTCATATTTGAATCAAAATATCATAAGTCTGCAGTAATAATGAGGAAAAATTAATAAATCTGATTATGAATTTATTTCTATCTTTGGATTCTTCTACAAACCAGCACTTTTGACAGCACAGCAAACTTCTTCACTAACACCTGAACCGTTTCCTCTCTACGGCCAATAAAATTCATAAATCGGCACCTTAACACTTCACTCCCGAATTCCATAACCTACTGGTACTCTTTCGTACACGCTCACATCAGCTAAAAATGCACATAAACAAAACACACAGTGTTCAAATGTTTATATCAGTGGCACAATATAGTTTAAAAGAACTTTTCTTATTTTTAGACACTTACACTGCATATTTAAAGATTTTATATGTAATTTAACTTCATGTAACTAAAAATAAATGCGTAAGAACCCCCCAACAACCACCACCCCCCTCCTCCACCCCACCCTTTATACTTTGCTAATATAATATTTTGGGGGGTTTTTTTTGGAAATGGGGAGAGACAACGTAGGGAAAATCCTAATAAACTGCAAAATACAATAATAAAATGTATCATTATGCCAGTTTACAGTAAGAGGTCCTAAAAATTATTATTATTATTATTATTACAAATAATCTTTATGTTGTAAAAAAAAAAAATAAAAAAATCCTGATTGGCATGGATTTATTATTGAATAAATCAAAAGTACAATGCACAGCGTGTGTAACTGATATTCTGGATATTTATTAGGGTCAAAGCTTTTAACTCATAACATATATTTTATTTAAACAGCCAAACTGTTTTTCGAATCGAAGTAAACATTAATAATTTGTTAATGGAGTTACTGACTCATTTAAGTGTGTATTAAGCCTATTAAATTCACTTGACCCGTTAAACCCATAAATAACAAGCTGAATGTAATAATATATAAAATATGTACATTGTTGTTAATGATTAAAAATGATTTCTTTTACCAGATTGCAGACGTCTGGTGATTTATCAAGGGCTCCTGGGGGTCTTTGGCACTTGTTTTTAGAATTATAGCTCTTTATTGGAATGGGCCATCCAGGCTCTAAAGAGCCAGAGTACAGTGGTGATACACACACACACCCCAGATTGAGTTTCAGTCCGTTTAGACAGTGTGAGACAGAGATTTTGATTTTGGTGCTGTGGTCAAGGACTCATTGCTGAGCCTCCATATTGGATTTCTTGCAGACTTCTATCTATCTCTGCAGTACATCCCATTAATGCATGCGATCTGTTAATGGTGCAGTGTAGTGTGTGTCTACGCGTGTGTGTGTGGGGGGAGACAGCAGACTTCCTGTCTCTGCGAGAGAGCGACGTTTGAAAACAGAGAGAACACCTTCTGTCGTCCTGCACTTTGCTTCAAAACCGCAAGGTTCAAATGACCATGCGGCCTCTCACAGCGCTGTGCACAACGCCAGCACACACACCCACGTCAGGCCAGAGAGACTGAAAGGTCCAGCAAAATCCATTAGAAACAGAGACTGATCAAAGAGGCCACAACATAAACATGCCATATGTACTAGTCTATGGGTATCGATGACTCTAGGAGCTGTACCGATGTCCTTATACCGCCCCATTGATTGATTGCACTGTTAGTCAAAGAATAAATGACAGTTTCAGGTTTCATACGTCACACGCTGCTGCTCAACCAGTGTCTCCAGATCCTTACCAACCTCAGACTCACTCATCACCGCCCAATACTGATAAATTGATGGGCATTATTATGAGCATGCTTTCAATTATAGGCTACGGCCAGTTGTTTTTCAGCTGGAGGTTTTTTAAACACACCCACCTCACACAACAAATTAAATCTGTTGCTGCACCGTAGCCTTATTTATTATAAAAAGCAGAAGGACTAGAAAGTATACAACACACACTGGAAAACATTACATGATCACAAAGTGTACAGTTTTTAATTATAGAAAAAAAACCCCACAGCTGAATGTGTAACTTTCCCAGAACTCAAAAATGTCTGCGTGAATAAGCACATGCATAAGCATGGCGGCGTGTGTATGAGGGAGTGTGAGCGAATGCGCCAGGGTGTTTGGGTGCTGGAGATAGCATCTCTAAAGTGGCCTCCCGCCAGCCACCAGAGACTCTCGGGTTTCGAAGGGCTCGGTTTGCGAATGCCTGGCGACGGCGGCCCGTATTACCCACGAGCCTCCTAAGCAGACATGCTGTCTGCTTGATTGACAGCTGATCCAAAAAGGGTTGGGCTAACTGATTAGTGGCAATTATTTAGTCATAAACCAGGTAAGGCTTTAAACAAGATGTTAAGTATTGAATGTTTGTTTTTTAAGGATAATACAGGGATTCTTAAACCATTAAGCCAGGGATTATTACGTCATTAAATATATTAGTAACTATAGCTGGAGCTCCAGAAATGAATCTCCGAACCACTGAGTAATGACGCTCTTAGGCCAAGCTCTGATTGCAGAAAACCACAGCCAATAACGACACAAATTATGACCTCAGGTTTACAGTGTTCTATCCGGCATTTTGGTTTAAAAATCATTTACACTTCATCACTGGTGGATACTCTATACCGCTCTGGTGGTATTCTTGTATTTTGCAATGTTTTGGTGTTAGATTTGAATCAAATATATAAATTTGTTCAGCCAATCATCAGCCAGGATGAAGTAAACATAACCAGTAATGCATGCAGCCTTAAAGACTTAATATCTTTGAACAAATTGAGGCTAGATGGTGGATCCAAATGCAGCAGGTGTTAATAGTCACAGAGACACAGACACTGGAAACCACAGAAAATGAGAACCAGAACCATTACAGTCAAACATATTTAAACAAACATACAGTCAATGACTCACAAACATGGGCTGCAACACACGATAAATACTCAGAGTGGAACTAATGGGTGGCTGGAGCGACAAACTAGAAAATGAGTTTGGTTCAATTAGTACCAAACAAGGAGGCAGAGGAACATAAGTGGAAACAAGGCAACAGTAAGAATAGCAAACTTTAAACTAAAAGTTCTTGACAGAAACACGAAAAAAACACACAGGAATCGTGATCTTCTGTCTGTTAACACTTCTAAATTGTATTATAAGAAAAAGCTCGAATCTTCATTGTAGCTTACGTCAGACAGTTTGCTGTACATATAAAAATAAACTTATGAATAAGTGAATAAGTGTAAATATGTATCACACAGCCCCGTGATGGACTGGCGACCTGGCCAGGGTGTACCCCTTCTCTCATCTGCCCTTTCAGAGACGGCTGGGATGGACTCCAGAAGATCCCTGTGACCCCGAATTAGGGAATAAGTGGGTATAGAAGATGAATGAATAAATGAATGTACCACACAGTGTAGGTCTATTCTACAGGGTGTCCCATATGTTTCCATACATAAGAAAAATAAAAAAAGTATATTTTTTAAATAAAAACCATTACAAAAAATATCATCTGCTCTAAAGACTACCATTAATTTGAAAACATTGATTTGGATGTGTGTCCTCCACTGCTGAAAAGCACTTATAAGCACATCTGGAGTTAAGATTGTAATGGTGTTGGTGATACGTTCCTTGAGATGATTTAGGTTTTGTATTTTTTCCTGATACACCATAGCCTTCAAATGCTTCCAAAAATAAAAATCAAGTGAGATAAGATCTGGGGATCTGGGGAAATGGTTTTCATAATTCTTTTTTTCTTTTTCCTATGTATAAAAACCTACAGGACACCCTGTATTTACTGCTACTACCATTTGAACTTATTTGTGTCACATACGAAGGACTTTAACTTAGCAGAAACTCATATCGTGGCTACAATTATATAACATTAGCATAAAATATTAACAACAGTAGCTAGCTACATGCTATATGTTTATGGAACTTTCTGGAATCCAGCCGTTTTCAGAGGTCTGTTTTTGTGCCATTACACAGAAATTTGTAATCATTTTGTTATTGTAATTAAAGGTCCTAAAGAATCATAACAACCTGTGGAAAAAGGGGCATCAGATGGACTCTTTAAGGTTGACTTCTTTAATCATGGTTTTGGGTCAAGTAGACTTGGCTGTGTGTCTGTGTACGTGTATGTGTGTGTGTGCAACTATTCAAATGTGGGCCGCTAAAAGAAGGAAAGAGGAAGAAAGGAAAGAGAGTGTGTCTGTGTGTGTGAGAGAGAAAGAGAGCGTATTGTTCTGGATGATTAAATAGATGCCCTTCGAGCTGGGGGCTGTCCATTAGTTTGACTCCTTGACCTTTCACAGAGGTTGTTGTTATTGGCAACCTGACAGGCACATGCAGAAAAAGCTGAAGAACTAAAAAAAGAAACGGTTAAAATTAAATAAGAATTGTGAGTTTGATCATGTTTTAAGACTGAGAAACAGTAAATAAATTTAAAATCCAGCTCAGCATTAATATGCAAAATTGTATATTCTTTATGCTTCATATATTCTCTAGAAGTGAAAATCATGTAGCTGTGTGGCATGATGATACCTCTGTGGTTTGGGCCTTGATTCTCCGTACCCAAATTTCTTTCTCCCTGATCCATAAGCCAAATGGTGTTAGCTGTGGGCTAAGTGGCATCATTCAATGTTATGTAGGGTGTGTGTAATTGCTTGCTAGGATGCACTGGCACATTGTGTAGTCTACCCCCCCCCCCTGGAAAGACTGGCAGTTACCTGTGTAGACTAACTAGAATTCTCCTTCAGGCCAAGGTTTCCAGACCATATGCCATCAGTCTGAAGGTCTGGCTAAACTTAAGAAGACATTTCCCATAACCTATGTGTGCACCTTATTTCTACAAATGCAAATGTCTATGTATGAACATGGTTCAGAGAGGGAACACGACGCTGCGTCAAACCGCTTTGGGAACACCCTTTTAGAACCTTATTTTCCTAATGGACAAACTTGCAGTGTGTTAGCTGCCTGGGAGTGGAGCATGCAAGCATTGTGAGCGTTTGCCAATGCGTGTGCTCTGCCTTTGTCTGGTTATCGTTAAAGAAGATGGGCAGACACAGAGTTCCCAAAGGCTTAGGCCCTTCTTCTGCTGATCCATGCAGACTTAGTGGAGGAGTCTGAGTCCTCCAAGAAGGATTGAGGGGAGTGTGGAGTCGCCACCATGCTCCCTAGTGTATGGCAGCAAGCGTATGGTGGCTACTGGGAGGCACCTGTGGTTAAGCTCATCTGAAATGAAGAAGACAGAGCATACTTACTGAACACCCCAGTCGCCTTATCCAGACTCTCAGCGACATGTTACAAACAGTAGTCATTGTTATTCCAGGTCCAAGGGAATGCTGCGCAGGAGCATTCTACTTAGCACAAAAGCACAGCATCACCACCTGCTCCCTATTAAAAAATGGCAAGTTTGAAGACTCTCCCCAAAAAGGCTTCCAGGAAGAGGTCCTGACAATATCAAAACCGGGCCTCTGGGGACATACACCACCTGTTTTAGGGAAGATATCTTGCTACTCTTGCCACCAGTAGTGCTATTGAGATTACGGACTCACCCAAAAGGAACTAGAAAGCTTAGGGATTGCTTCAATGCCAATTAACTTGCCCCTACCTAATAACCTGACCTGGGAAACTGTAGTAGACTTCGTGTAAGCATGGAAACTTCTGCCGAACGTCTTAGAATGGGTCCTGCACACAATACAAGGCAGTTACAGAAACTAATTTGGGTCTGATTTGCCACGATTCAGTGGGCTACTCAAAGTATGGGGCTAAAAGTAAAAATCAACAAAATCATGCTCTCCCTAGCTCTGATCGTTATCTACTTAGGTTTCAACTGGGACTCGGTTGCAATACAGGCCAGGCTTACGCAGGCCCGGGATGAAACGTTGCTAGTGACAGTGAGGGAATTCGGAGAGAGACAGTCATTCATTGTCAGGCAGTTTTAGAGGCAATTGAGCCTCATGGCAGCAGCCTCCAACGTGAAACCTTTTGGCCTGCTCCATATGAGACCACCACAGAATGGTGGCTTAAAACCAAAAGTTTATTTGTGTGGGGCAATTAACCTAATCAAATCAAGGTCTCACAGCGATGCCTTCAAATCTTAGCTACATGGAGGGACCCTAGTTTCCTGGTCCAAGGTCGGGAACTGGGGAAGTCTGCAGTCATGATGCCTTCCTCACAGGCTGAAAAGCGGTCATAAGTGGCAGATAAACCCAAGAATGTAGTACGATATTTATCTGTCTTGGCACATAAACTGCCTGAAGATGCTAGTGGTGTTCAATGCACTGCTTCCAGGAGTTCTGAAGGCAGTACACCAGGATAGGGTTACACTGCTGTTGGTAGCCCTGTTTTGGCTTGGCCAGACATTAAAAAACAACTAGTAACTCCAAACAGTAAGTACAAACTGCATTCAGTACAAGTGGTAGGATGGATGGATGGATGGATGGATGGTTGGATGAATAGATGGATGGATGGATGGATGGATGGATGGATGGATGGATGGATGGATGGATGGATGTGCAGGAGAGCTGGCCATTTTTTGAGTCAATTATATTTCTGTTAGGCATTTAAGTGCTGTACAAACAAAAACACATTGTAATGTGCAATTAATGGAAAATGGTCAGTAACAGGGTGATGTGGTGTGATATTTAACAACCCATTTGATCTTTTGTATTAGTTTATAAGTTTATTTTAATAATTTATAATCATATTGGTATAATTATATAAAGTATTTTACCTAGAAATTATGTAAAATGTATGTTAATTTCCAAATAGCAGTTAAGTGGCATTTAAATTGTAATATTTGTCATCATTCATTATTAACAAAAAAATTATAACATATGATTCTCTAATAAACAGTCGGTATCTCCAGACTGCCTGTCTTTGCTTTTACTTTTTTAATTCCAAGTTACATTAAATTTTATTTGAGAAACTACAAAATGCTTTTTTGTCTACAAACAATTTATATCTATTGTCTGAGGCGCCTGAGGAGTGAGAAACGCTTGTGTAGTGTGCTAATGTGTGCAAACAAAGAACATTTGGGGTATAAGAAGGGAGGACGCCACTTTAGCCTCAGGGCAAATCATTAATGAGGAAAAGCAAAGAGCCCCAGATGTCAGTGTTCCAGGAGAATAAAAAACACAGCCCCCCCCCCCCCCAAAAAAAGAAAATTCTCATATGTGAGATAATAAAAATTAAATCTATTTATTTATTTATTTATTTTTAATCTTAGTTTTAACTATGGTAATAAATTTAAGTTTAAAATATAATTTTTTTTTGCTCTGTATGTTCAGGATAGTGTATAACTAACTTATTGAACTTTAATTAATTGTTCGTTTGTATCGAATGCTTATAATACTAAATTATACTGTATAGACATAGCACTGAGATTACTTGAAATGTTTTAACTGCACAACTTACACACAAATTTACACAATAAAATTGCTATTAGAGTGTTAACATGGTTTCATAGGGTGTTTAACATTCTGCATGCATGTGTTTTATTTCCTCATGTAATTCCTATTCATGTGTAGGACATGTGGTTTCACTTTGCAGACGGGATTTTCTCACAAATTTTTTTTTCATGTAATCACATGAACTCAAGGCTGCAGTTTCTGGTCCTGGTGTGTAAAATGTTGATTATTTTACAAAAGGGAAAAGTTACATAAAAAACATAGGCAAATAAGTAACAGCCCATCAAGTGCAATATATTGGTAAATCCCTAAAAAGTAGATATAAGTGCATTTAACAATAAGCTAAAATCCAAAAAAATAAACAAATGAGATCATATCATCATATGTATGAATGTGTATATAAGCTCACACACATCCTTGAAGTGGCCAGTGGTCCGAAGGGACATTTGTAACAAGAACTCCATGATACAGCACATTACAATGGCAACAACATCCTATTCGTTAAAAAAAAAGAGCAACTGGAGAAGAGAACATGGCTTCTCAATACCCCCTAAAGAGTTTCAGATAGCTTATTGATCCGCTGATTTAGTCGACTTCTGTGGTCACGGCATGGCATGGTGCTTAAGGAAATTGAATGGGGGTTAAGGGACAACAAGGAGCCTCTAGGCATGGGACTGAAATGAACAACCAAGAAAGAAGCAGTGTGTATGAAAGAATCAGCATGTGTGTGTGTGTGTGTGTTTCACAGAAACAAGAAGATCACTTTCATAAAAAGTGGTTGATGGGCATGAAGAATTGATGAGATTGTGTCTAGCTCATAGTACCGACGAGCCAGTTTTCATTTCAGCCTGATTCAGCAAGTTTTTTTATAGTTAAATACGAAAGCATCTTGAAGTTTACACATACAAATACACACAGTTTGTACTCTGACCCATCATGCTGCTGATGTCCACCGGCCATTTAAAACAATGTGACAGAAAAGACTAAATCAATGATTCAGACATGAGGGGACTGAAACCTGAGACTAATGGGGAATGAATTAGAGAGACCAGGGTATCTGTATAGTGTGTATATGTGTGTGTGGGGGGGGGGGGGGGGTTGGGTGTAAGAAAGACAGGGATGAAACATATCTGGGCACGTAGAGCTCATATTTGTGGGATGGGATGAGAACAAAAGACACCTAGTTGTTCATACTTAATGGATGTTTATTGACAAAGCAAGATTACTAAGTGAGTATCAGTGAGTATCTGATATTTTTCCTTTGTGCCGTTGCCTCCTCACCTCACAATTCTTTGCGTATGATCTTGAGTAAATACATACACTATAAGGACAAAAGTATTGGGACACCTGAATAACACATTTATATATGCTTTGTTTTTATGTCCTTTTCGCATGGGATTAGTGTCATCTGGTAACCTCTGGTCATTTGTATTAATTGCGGAGGTTGTCTATGATCTTAATCTTGTCTTTAATATGTAAAGTAAAAATTCCCCCGCAAATTTCCTACCAAATTTCGCAGACCACCAAGGTCCTGTAATAATATTAGTCCCACACGAATCGCCATCTCTGTGATTTGGCCAGTATGTAAATGCCTTTAATGGTCACATATACTTTTTACAGCAGAGTAAGTTGGGGTCAAAGCGCAGGGTTAGACATGATACAGCGCCCCTGGGGCAGGAAGATCATTTGGATAGCTTGTAAAACAGCAAATTACAACTATAGCCATATTGCTATAGTTTAAATTTCAACCATAGCACCTTATTTATTGATTTAAATAGATTTTTTGCAAGCAACTCACAAGCGAAATTAAATAATTTCAATGCAAAAGTTTCAGTGGTTCTATAGAAACACCCTTACCCTAAAAGATTCACTACTGGAAAGTGGCTGTTCGAGGGTCAGGAAGTGGTGGCTCATGGAAAAGGTGTTGGACTATCAACCCAAAGATCGTGTATTCGATTCCCAGCTCCACCAAGCCACCACTGCTGGGCCACTGAGCAAAGCCCTTAACCCTCAATTGCTCAGTTGTATTTGGCAGCTGTGGATTAGGAAGGTTATGTGGGTATTTCGTTGGGAATATCACACTGTTACTGCCGCCACATACATTTTAAACTGTGCTGGCTGAAATGGTTAAGGTACTAAGATTGGTTGATTGACCAGGAAGACCAGGAAGACCTCAATTCAAGCCTCACCACCGTCTGTCAGCCACTGTTGGGTCCTTGAGCGAGACATTAGCCCTTCCTGCTCCAGGGTCGCTGCATTTTAGCTGACCCTGCGCTCCGACCCCAACCTTCTAAGATAGGATACACAAATTTCACTGTGTTGTAAAGTATATGTGACAAATAAAGACATAATAAAAATGATTTATATTATTCCAAAATAGTGTTATACATCCAGACAGAATATTGTACTGCTTCTAAAGCATCTTGTTTCTGCAAATATTAAAAAATCCTGAAAAAAGAGAAAAATAATTGAATTTTAGTTCAATCGTCATTTTCACACCATAATTTAAAAGAACAACAACAAATTACTAAAAACAAACACACAGAGAGTAAGAAACCCATGTGAACTGCACCACATTCATTTCATTGGCTCTACAATAGTGGGTGCTGATGCAGAAATGATGCCTAAAATAAACATGTGTGTAGCAAAAGGTGACCTAAATTCCAGAGCTGTGACAAGCAGCAGAAAGGCTTTGGACACAACAAACACAGAATCTCTGTTCACTGCACAATCATGGTGACCTAAAAACACCATCAACCCTCTATATTTTTCACCATCTACTGCACATCTAAGAATCAACTCAACTGCTCAGATTAAGTTTTAGATAAGGGTGATCCACATGATTAGGATTAATCAAGAGAGCCACAATTCTACCAATCAGAATACACGATATAGACAAACGTATAAGACGACTAATGTTTCCAGAAACATTTGTTAATAATGTGTTTTATTGGCCACTGATTTTAAATAAGTTTAGTGATTTATTTAACAATTTTGGGGGGGTATATATGGTATTCATATGGTATTCATTTCTATCCGGTTTTAAACAAATTGGCACTTTATAAGCGCAAAATACTTACAATACAATTAGTGATTATGCCATAATATATTTCTACTATAAATACAATTATGATGGAAAAAATGTAACGATTTGTTTTTTGGATAAGATTGAAAATTCCAGAAGATTTAAGCAGTTAACATGTCTAAAGCTCAGGTATCATAATTATATAGCAAGTAATTTATCTCCAGCCGTTGGTCAAAACGTCATCACAGCTGCCTTTGAAGCAAAATCTTGGCGATTGTTATATTTTTGGTTTAAGTATTATATATCGTTGGTTGCTTCTAGGCTATTTTTAGCTCAGATATTGGTTTGTGCACCAAATACTCAGCTAACTATCATATTTAGATCATTTAATTGTTTAGATAAAAAGATGCAGACATGCTGACAAATCATCTTTTTATAAAAATCTTTAAAAGCCACTCTAAATTCAATAATAACAAAGCAGTATGATATCCCAGACGTTATTACCATTTACATTAATGGCATTTTGGCAGACGTCCTCATCCATTTACCTCTTTTATACAACTAAGCAATTGGGGGTTAAAGGGCCCTGCTTAGTGGACCCAGTAGTGGCAATATGGTGGTGCTGGGAATCGAACCTTGATCTTCCAATTAGCCGTCAAACACCGTAACCACTGCACTTCCACTTCCCCACAGCACTTTTATTAATCAGAGCAAGGAGCATGCGATCTCGGATCTCGAAATGTTATTAAACAAGTCTCAAATAAGCACAGGTTTTTTGTCTCAATTCCTTTTTTTAAATTTAGGTTTGTACCCTTTCAGAGACGGCTGGTATAGCAGATCCCTGTGACCCCGAATTAGGGAATAAGCAGGTATAAAAGATGAATAAATGAATTCAGGTTTGTTTATAAAGCTCTTTTAATAATGGAAATTGTCTCAAAGCAGCTTTACAGAACATTTGTATTTGTAAGAATACATCAGAACCCAAAAAGTTATTAAAATCAAGGATTTTCTACACAGATCTTAAATGAGAAAATGCTTTTGCTGGATTCTTAAAGCTGAAAGCTTTTTAAAATAAAATGTCCAAAGTGAATTAAACCGAGGAATGTCTACTTAACATTCTAACGAAAACAGCCAATCCTTGCGTTTATCCCTTTTCCAACCTGACGCCAGTTTCATAAATGTTCCTTTCCATAAGTGACAGATTTAGAGCATCCCACTTCACTTCAGTGGCCGCTCCACTTCTGCCTGTCAATTTGTATCACAGCAGCCTGTTGTAGCCCAAAGGCATCTTTCATTCAGCACTGCTTTAAGGTTCCTCTAATGGTGGGGAATAATTGCAGCTTGTCAGTGTGCCATAATGACGGGAGGAAATAAATAAATAAGATGAATAAATAAAAGCAGCGGGGCACAGCCGGTCAGACAGAGCATGTTCTGTGATGAATATAGATTGAGCAGCTGAAATATTGATGAGGTGTGAGGAGAAGTGGTCTGTTAAATGGTTCTGTACCAAGTGGAGAGTTAAGACTAATCTGCTTCCCTGTGGCACTTGAGAATCTCCGATCCAGCCGTGATGTCATCAGAGTTCTGCAGAATCAAGACTGAGTAAGCTGAGTAGGAATATTGTATAGCTAATTAATAAAATTATCTGCTATCAATGTATTTTATTTAGCTACTTAAAAAAGATTTGACTGTCATATTTAGTGTTTTGTGTTAAGAATGTGAACATCAAGAATTAACATCAAAATAGATCAAAGCGTAAAAATCTACAGGATGTGATTTCTATCAAGCATCATAAAAATTTGCCCTCTTTTACTCTCTTTATTTGTTTTGTTACACTGCCTGGTCACATGTTGCCTCGTTAAGTATAGTTTAATTTTTCATGTCCTGATTGTATCCTGCACATATCTATATTCGCAATTATGGCATATGGCAGACGCCTGTATACAGAACAATTTACATCTATCTCTTTTAGACAGCTGAGCACCTGGGGGTTAAGGGCCTTGCTCAGGGGCCCAGCAGTGGTAACTTAGTTGTGCTGGTATACTCGTTTCAGAACTCCCGGGAGCAGCGCGAGTAGAGTACCCTCGCAGTGTCTGAGACCTGAATTGGATTCTGTAATCGTCCCTGGGTTTTAAGCAGGACCCCTTGTGAGTCTTCTAAGGGAATCAGCCTCTCGAGGTGTGGAAGAGTCCTCTAACTCCCCTTTTTTTCCCAGAAGGCCCCGCTGCTGTTGCTGCCTTGTTACCCTGAATTTTTAGTGCAGTTAGCGATGTTGTGCTTCTGTGGCAGAGGTTATATTTTTGAACCTCTGGAGCACAGCAGATTGTCTTTTGGCCTCCTGAAACCTTTCGACTACGGATTGAACTGTATTGCCGAAGAGGCCTGATGAGACGACTGGCGGTCCAGAAGGTAGACCTTATCTTTATTTTTCATCCCAAAGAGGCTTAGCCACATATGCCACATGGCCACCATTGCTGCCATAGAGGAGGCAAAAGCTTTAGTGGCTCTGAGAGATCTGATATCTGTGGCTTGACAATCTACCATCCTTTATCCAAGTCCCTTAGCAGGTCTTCCTGGCCTGCTGAGATGTAAGATTTCCCTACCAAATTTTTTTTTTTTTTTCTTCAAAATTTCTAATAACTAAACAGCATTAATAACTTTCTAATTCAGTATATTAATTAGAAGTATATTAATTAGAACTATACTTAACGAGCATTCTAATAACTTCTAACAGCATTAAAATGTATTTTACTTGATAGAATTTAAACCCATTATGTGTTATAAAGTGAGAACACAGAGGAAATAAAAAAGTAAAAGAAGAGAAAGAAACAATTTCTAGAGTGAAAGAGAACAAGCTATTCAGTAAGATACTAATGTGCCCTTTAGAAAACTTTCACAGAGTAGAAAGTATGTTGCATTTTGCATGACTAAAGAGCTTTACTGCTTTAGCCTGTCCTTTCCTCTCACATCACCCACTGCATGCACCACTGCATCACCTCTTTCAGAGAGAGCGGGAGAGAGTGTCTGTTCAGAAAGACTGTAAAAGCATCCAGTGGCAGCTTTACTTTACTCTGCAGAGAGAGAGAGAGAGAGAGAGAGAGAGAGAGTGTGTCCAAGGACTATATTTAAACCCACATTAACAATCTGATTATTGTCTATTATCAGAAGGTGGTTATAAAATAAAAATCTCGCAAACACTACAATATCAAAATCATTTTACAAATGTTATTATATTTTTTAAAAATCTAATAATTCCACCTGATTTGGGGAAAAAAATCAGGCTATTCATGGTATTTAAATCTTAGATAAAAGAAAGTTTTTTTATAGAAAATTGCTTGTGTGGTTTATAAGCTGAGTGTAAAGCAACTACAGAAGCAGGAAGCAGGAAGGGTTAAGGGTCTTGCTCAAGGCCCCAACAGTGGCTGAATTATGCTAATGTTCTATAAAAATAATACATTGAGTTTAATCTTCTGATGGTGAACTGATGGTAAATAAAGTTAGTCACGTTAGCCTCTCTTGTTAGCTCCTGCTTGACTACCTTGCTCATTGTAGCTTCGTAAATTAGCCTATGTTTACGGTGTGTAATAGCCGGAAAAACACCAATGAAAAAGACGTGCAATAAGAAAAGTAGAATAATTAGTTGGAAAAGATGTGCATATTGCACAATCAAAAGAAATAATATCGATCACGCCAAGACACCAAACAGATTAAATCTAAAGTAACGAGCCTGGCTCAAAAATGTAGTTTATAAATAGTGAAGTAAATGTACAGATACCAGAAAAATCTACTTAAGTACAGTAACAAATTATTCGTTACTTTCCATCTCTGGTAGCGATAATCCGAATAAAGATGGGTTTACACTGCGCGATTTTAGCCATGATTTGGTCATAAATCCTGAAAGATTTCTTTTGTATAATCCTCCGCTAAATTCTGTTGTCTTTGATTCCTAGTTTAACGGAACTTTCCACAGGGTCAGAAGAATTATAAAACTTCCTACAGTGTGAATTCTCCTACGACGACCATCAAACCAGGAACTGATAGGAACACAATTACATTTAAAGCATTCGGCAGCCGCCTTATCCAGAGTGACTGACATTTATGTCATTTATACAACTAAGCAACTGGGGGTCAAGGGTCTTGCTCAGGGGCCCAGCAGTGGCAGCTGGGAATCGAACCTTGATCTTCTAATTAGCAGTTCAACATCTTAACCACTGCGCTACCACTTTCCACTTCCCAATTACATTTACATTTACAGACGCCCATTATCCAGAGCCCTTATATTAATCTCATTTATACAACTGTTGGGGGCTGGGGAGCAATTGGGGGTTGAGAGCCTTGCTCAGGGGCCCAGCAGTGATGGATGCTGGCTTGGTGGATTTAACAAGCAAGGCATTCAAGCAGGAGCTAACAAGAGAGGCTACTTTATTTACTATCTGAAGATCATACTCTGTATCACCTTTGGGTTATTATTATTAGCATAATTTAGGGGCCCAGCAGTGGTAGATGCTGGCTTGGCGGCGCTGGGAATCAAACCCGCAGTCTTTGGGTTGGTAGTCCAACACCTTAGCCACGAGCCACCACTTTCCAATTAGAGCATCAACTTTAAATTATCTGAGGAGACGAGTCCGGTGGACAGAACAGCAAAAAAAAAAGAGAAACTTATTGAGACATATCGTTAACTTAAAATGAACTCTTTTTGTTTGCTGCTAGCGCTTACAAATAGCAAGAGAGCGCCAGTTAGTGAACATGTCACAGATTGATGACGTAAAACTCTGGATGTGTTTTCTTATGTGCGTTCGTTGACTGTTGTACCATCTGACATCACGACAACTGACTTCCTACAGTGTGACATGGGGATTATGTTCGTAATAATCACAAAGGACTATTAACAATCACACAGGGTGAGCCTGGTTTTAGATATGCTCCTATAGGAGTTAGGAAATGTGTGTAGCACTAATTAGACTAAAACACACTCTCAGGGGAGTAAGATTATCGTGTTGCATTAATCACACTAAGCCCCATTTAAATAAAAAGGATAATTATTGCAAAGCACTGATCGGACTAATTAAACACATTCTTACACTTACACCTAGTAGAAGTGTCATTCTATGGGGAAAGTTTCTGTTAGGGTGAAAAACGCATGAATGACTGCACCATATTCGTAGCACTCAAGTCTGTGTGTGTGTGTGTGTGTGTCTGAACTTAATACACTTTTAATGAGACTGGCTTTGCTGCCTGAGGCGGAATAGCGACAAGGCCCATCTCCCTGTCTGACAGGGTGCAGAGTGAGCTATGAATTATTGCTCATTAAAGCAATGAATTACTTCTGCCCCCCCCCTTCCTCTCTCTCCCTGCAACATTTACTGGACAAAGGTGGAATTTCAGACTAAAGATGACACAGTGGATAAATAAAAAAGGAGAAACATGAAAAGAGAGAAAGCGATGTGTCAATAAAGAATGCACCGAACTATTCATGCCATTGCCCCCCTTAACACTTGGGGGAATGTGACTCTTGCAAGCATCTATCATAGATAATAGCGAAAACACACTCACGTGTAGACTTCATAAACATACCTTAAAAAAAGTATAAAAAATTTTATTTACATTTACAGCATTTGGCAGATGCCATTATCCAGAGTGCCTTACAATATTCCTTGTTATACAACTGAGCAATTGGGGGTTAAGGACTTAGCTCAGGGGCCCAGTGGTGGTTTGGTGGGGCTGGGAGTCGAACCCAGGTTCTCCAGTTGGTAGTCCAACAACTTAACCACTGTGCTACCACTTCCCCATGTTACCACGCTACCACTTCCCCACTTATTTGTCACATACATGATACACACAGTACATCATATAGTGTAATGTTTTTTCTTTGCATATCCCACCTTGGAAGGTTGGGGTCAGCGCACAAGATCAGCTATAATACAGTGCCCCTGGAGCAGGAAGGGTTAGGGGTCTTGTTCAAGGACCCAACTGTGGCAGACTTGGCAGCAGTGGGGCTTGAAGCCAGGCCAACCTGGTCTTCTAATCAACAATTCAGCACCTTAACAATTTGAGCCACCACTGCCCATGAGAAATTTATTTGGACATTTTTGGACATATTTATTAATAGGACAGTGATACAGATGAAACAGGGGAGACAGAGAGACTTGGCAGCAGCGGAGCTTGAACCCTGGTCTTCCAATCAGCAATTAAACTATTTGAGCCACCACTGCCCATGAGAAATTTATTTGGACATTTTTGGACATATTTATTAATAGGACAGTGATACAGATGAAACAGGGGAGACAGAGAGGGGTGATTGGGACCAGAAAGGACCTAAGGCAGAATCAAACCCAGGTCACCAGAAAATAACCACTAACGTAGGTGCCAGAGCCTTAACCTACTGCACTACGGCACGGCCACTTTTCAGAAAATTTCAGAAGTCATTTTTTAATTAAATGCTTAGAGGAGATGAGAGGGCTTCTGGGAAAAAGAAAGAGAAAAACAATAGGGCAGATGATGCATTTTACCCTAAAATACCCGCAAGGTGTTTTTTAGTTACCACTGCACCAAAAGCTTTCAAGCTGCCAGCCCCACTGTGAGACATGATCAATATTGCAGAGAAGCACATCTCTAAATGCGCTTGTTGCTTCGTTGTTTCATCAGATAAGGACATACACACTATATGGACAAACTGACCTTCACTTTCATATGTGTTTATCATATATGACATCATATTCTAGTTTTAATCTCAATAACCTCCACAATATTTTGAAGCACAGTTTGGGGGAATTTTCTAGTACTAATACTAATAGTATTAATGTTCATTCGCTTCCAAAGATGTTCAGTGGAGTTGAGTCAGAGCCTGGATTTGTGCAGGACACTCTAGTTTTTTAATCTACCACTAAAACAAAATGTCTTGATAGAGCGTAGGGCAGGGGGTGTCTGAACTCGGTCCTGGAGGGTTGGTGTCCTGCAGAGTTTAGAGCCAACCTGCCTCAAAGCACCTACCTGTAATTTTTAGGTATAACTAGCAAGATCTTGATAAGTTGGCTTAGGTGTGCTTGATTAGGGTTGGAGCTAAACTCTGCAGGACACCCTGACCCTCCATGACACCCCCTGGTGTAATGGCTTTGTGCACAGGGGGTATTGTTTGGGTCAATTTGTTCTCAGTTAAGAATTCAGTAGCTGTGATTGATTTAAATTAAATGCATATTAATAACTATTTATTTACTTCGGTACATCAACTGACACATCCTGTTTGTTTTACATCAACCGCTCTAAAATATTCTCTCTACCTTTTTTTCTTACTTTTACCTTTTTTTATTTTAATCAGTGTTTTAACTAAAAACAAACGCGCTGTCACGTCATGGTGTTCACTTCAGAAGACTAGAGAGGATAATGTGGATAATCCTGGTCAATGCAATAAATTTGAATTCATTATAAATTTTATGTTGTTGTTATTTTTGGAGCATTTTAGTAATTGTGTACGAACTTGATCAATAATTGCAATAATAATAATTGCTTATATTTGGAGTAGAATTCATTCAGTAGAAATTGATGTAAATCTTTAAATATTCCAGACCGTAAAACACGTTTATTTAGACTATAAGACTATAAGATTATTATTTTTTTATATTCATCAAATTTTTAAAAAAAGCTAAAAATCTTTAGAAAAATAAAAAAACTTTCAACATTAAAGAATAAAGTTAATATTTAACAAACTACTTCTTACTAAAAGCACAGAAATCTAAACTTTCTTATAACACAGACTTTTAAATGCTGTAAAAAGATAGAAAAAAAAGTGTTGCATTCTTCTTCCATCAAAGGCGGCAGTGAATCTTACAGGCAGCCCTGCTGTTGAAAAGTCTGCTCTGCTCTCAGAGCTGGAATACGGCCGAGGTCGGAGGTCAGATGGCGATACGGGCCTGTACAAACCCGTGTCTCTGCTTCTCTTTCAGCACTCAGGGATGTAGGATGCAAGAAAACCCCAGGTTCAATTCCCTGCTTTAACAATCTGTAAGCTTTTATAAACTGATGCTTTGAGAATGTTAATTATATATTTATCTAGTCAATCTATTTAAATTTTATAAGCAATTAAAATTATAAAGCATGACCAAAAAAAACCCTCTATATTATTAAACGCTTGTAAAACTTTATTGTTTTGTTGTTGATGTGGAAATCAATGTAAAAACTTTTAGCTACAAATTTAATGTGAGCTAAACTTATTATCAAACTGACAACATCTGGATTACGTGTCAGCACTTGGAAATAAATGCATGAAAGAATATCGACCTGGGGATAAGCAGGAAGGGGTAATCATGTCAAATCACTGTGGCCCGCTCAGACAATTACTCAGGAATTTCTCTATTGAAAGTGTCGAGGGATGACGGTAATATTCCTGTTATCGACCTTTTGTGATGTGGTACACAGGAAAAACCAGCAGAGAAGATCCTCAACATGGCTAGTGTTCTTCCCCGAGTCCAAATTACACTAATATCAATAAGCTTGATCAGCACACGAACATGGATGACAGATAAAACTAGTTTCTGAATGAGAAGAAAGAAAAGACAGCAGAACCATTATCTCTATTATGAAATAATAAAAGTGGAGGAAAAGAAGAGGATAATGACAGACCAGATGATGGACAAATCCACTGAGCTACATCAGTTATAATAGGAGTTATTTTTACATCTAAGGTTTAGGGGGTTATTTATGACTCGAGCAAAAGTTTCTCCTTCTATAAAATACGAAAAAAACTAAAAATAAAGTCCGGATAAGTTGGCAAGTCTGACGCGCCATTTGCCTAAAACCCACTGCTATCATATTCCCAAAGCAAGGCAATCACGGATTATAAACGACATTGGCGGGGACGTATGCTGACTCCTTTACTTAATAACAGCAGCAGACTTCAGATGAGAATCAGCACTTTGAAAGTGATTCGACGGCCCGAGGCCAGAGTGTGGGCGAACTGGGGCAGGAGAAAAAAAAAGATGGCGAGAACCAGGGAAATAAAAAAGGATAAAGGTCATTGGTAACATTTACAAATTGAAGCCGTGATCAAAGCTCAAGAGGCCATGCGGATGAAGGGAGCAGAGGCCGAGTCAAGCAAGGTGTGGACGACCAAATGCTATTCATTAAAATTGCCAGGGTTTTTTCTTTTTTTCTTCACCATTCCTTCTCTCATGTCTCACTGTTTCTCGCACTCTTTCTCGCTGCTCCTCTTCTGCCAATCTGTGACTGATTTGAGCGTCTGGTAGAGCCGCTCACTGGGGGAAATGGGATCCTGTGAAGGCGAAAAGGCACTGCAGAGAGCCCGGAGCAGAAAAAGAGAAAGAGGGATGGATCGCAGCCACTTTCCTTTACAGTGACACTTGCACCCATGTCGGTGAAGGCAGCTGGAAATCCGACACCACTGCCAAGCCCAGCGTGAATAATCTGTGTGTGACTTCATGCTGCACTGTGTTCACACCACAAATTATTTCTTCTCGCTGGAAAAATTAGCTAAGATGATGTAAAAATATGTCTGCAGAAAGTTTGATTACACTGAGTCAATTTGATTTATATTCATCAATTTTATACATTTACAGCAGCAGAGATGTTTATAGATGATTTTGGCATCATGTTGCATGAATAGACCTTAAGGTATGTGTGTAGACCCTTCCAGAAGAATCACGTGAACATCTAAATAATCATATGATTCAATTGAAAAGGTTTTACGTCTGGTTTTACACAATTTCTAAACATTATACATTACAAAGAATAACATATTTAGCATTTGGTATTTTTACATACATATACATACAATACAGTGATTTTTACAAATTTACACATGTAATACTTCCACATGACGCATTTACGGTTACATGTAATGTCAAGCCATGTTACAACCGATATTTTATTTGAATCTGAATCAGTTTTATTGCCAAGTAAAGCAAGGAATTTGTGCTAATACTAAATAAAGACAATAAAAATAAATCTAGGATCATAAAGAAATATAAATATTCAGAAGAGGAAGTTTAATTAACTTAAATCTATTTATACTTAATTCTACACAATTCTATTACCATATATAATGGCTACTGACTTGTAGATATGGAAATAAAAATTATTTATCATATTTTAAGATGTCACTTTTATTTATTTATTTAGCACTTTTAACAATAGAGATTGTGAGAGAGAATCAATGAGTAGAATATTGTGGCGATACAATATTGTGGACAATAGTCAGACACTCAGTAAAACACTTCACAATTCACATTAAATTGTATCTGTAAATTAAGAGTCCCAGACTAAGCAAGCCAGAGGCGACAGCGACAAGGAACCAAAACTCCATCGGTGACAGAATAGAGAAAAAAACCAAGAGAAACCAGGCTCGGTCAGAGGAGTAAAGATTATTGTGTAGATTCTTCTTTCAGTGGTCTCGTCCGAATGGCCGTCTAAAAGACCAGGTCTTCACTAGGGTACTGGATACGGACTGGATCTGGTGGCGACGGTTATCTCGGAATAAGAAAGAAAGAGAGAAACAGACAAATATTAGCGTAGATATCATTCTACTTACGATTTAACACGAAGTACATCGTGTGTTATTAAAAGTGGTTTGCTTCCTGGTTCCGGTTAACGGATTTATTATGTGTTATGTGTAGGACAGGTTAACGAGATGGGTCTTTAATCTTAATTTTAAACTGACAGTGTGTGTGTCTGCCTCTAGAACAGAGGTGGGTAAATTATTCCAGAGGTTGGGTGGTAGAAGCGGATGTGGAGGGATATAATAAGATAAGAGCTCACTGAAGTACTTAAGTGCTAAATCATTTATGGCTTTATTAGTAATTAGCGTGATTTTTAAATCTATACGATGTTTAACAGAAAGCCAGTGCAGAACCAGCTGCTGTGAATACACTACAGAACCGGCTAATATGGCACATCGTTATTCTTAATCCTTAATAATAAATGTAAAATATTAGGGGCAGCTGTAATTTTTTACGGATAAATATATTACATTCTGTAAAACAAAATGCTTCTTCTCGAATTCATAAAAAAGAAAGAAAGAAAATCCTTTCCTGACTGTTTTGACCTTGCCATAATATCGTTCTCTTCTTTTTTCCCCTAATTAATTTGAAATGGCAAATTGACCAGTGCTCACCTTTGTAAGTGCTCCTCGGTATCTGATTTGTAATCTTCAAAGCTTTCTGCCTTCCTGTTTTAAGCCCCCTGGTAGGAGCCACCACTTGCAGGGGGGGCAGAAGGGGGCAGAAGGAGGAAGAGAACATTGAAATTCTCTGGAGGGGGGGGAGATTTTGGCCCGCAGTAACTATTAGCGGTAATTGTTGGACAGGGTGAAGGCCTTTGATGGGCCAGTGTTTGTCCCAGGGCCTTTAACACTGACAAATGCAAGAGTTTCTTTGACTTGTCATTAGCAATTGGGGCAGCATTAATATTTAAAAAACAGATACACTATTCCGGACATGAGGCCCTACACTGAAGTGTTTAAATATGTGCACAGAAAAAATGTGACTCTTTTCCGGGATGCTGTTGAGCTTTCTGTTTTTTTGTTTTTTTTTCTGTTTTAGCTGAGATAAGGATGATTTATTTTAAGCAAATTGATGAAAATGTTGAAATCGACAGAACTTGAATGCAGATCTAAGCGCTGTATCATTAGGTTTGCAATAATCCAGACAGAAGTAATCAAATTCTCAAAACTCGTTCACATCGTTGTTCGGTTTTATTTCTAAACTCTGCGACTAACCACCAAGTTCAACATTGCTATGAGTAGACAAATGGATTTCTAATAGTCTCGGAGTGTGTGAGTGTAAGGGGGAAGGGGGGTTAAGTAAATTTGCACCACATTATATAAATTAGACCAAGGGGGGTAAAGCCTCCCACAAACCGCCCTTATTTGATCTTAACAGCCCCAAATTGATCCAAGCTGATGAATTTGTTATCGGTTATGATTGATTAGGCCGTGTCCCGGAAGAGAAAGGGCTGGCGTCAAATTCACTTTCACAGGAAAACAGGCACCCCTCATCCATCTATTATCATCCCTTTCTCCCCAAAGGAAGGAGAACTCGAGACGCAAAAGAGAAGTGATGTTTAACGTCCATCGAAACAGATGCCTCTTCATTAAGTCTCGGTTCAAAGCCAATGTGGAGGTAGAGTTGAATTCAACATGGCCACCGGTTGCTGGAGGCAACACATTGCAGGTTGGGGACAAAGGGCAGATACTGCAAGAGATGATTAAGGTAGTGAACAAGCATAATGACCGAGAGAGGTTCCCAGCACTTGCCCAGTCCAAAACCAGAAACATGTGGTCTAACGTTAAAGTTTCAAAGGCTCGGCTGTATCGCTGACACGTCTCAGCTCTCGCAGTTTTAAGGTAGACTTTGGGCTAAATCATAAACATGTTGCAAGTGACTCCCTTGGGTTTGTCCAGAGACAATGGATAGGCTTAATCATTTTGCCCTGAGCTGCACTACACAATCTACTGACACGATTAGTCAGAGTGATGTAGCCGAGCTTTCCTCTAGCTCTCTTCCCTGTTTGCCGATGAATTTAGATCCGAATCAATTTTTAATGTGATGTTTTTTTAGTAACAAAATGTTGCTTATTTTTGTTAACTATGATTCAAGAAACATTAATTATACATTTTAAGCACTATTTTATTGCAATCAATTTCACTGCAGGTGAACAGGGTAAAAGGAGCTGCATGGTAAGTCGAGCCTCTTCAGGTGTTTGGCCGCATTCTAAAGAACAAATCATGGCAAGATTTTTCAGAAAGCGATCATAATAATAATAATGATGATGATGATGATGATAAAGATGATGATGACGAGATATCATATATTATCCTGTTATCCCAATATTAATTTAATGTTCAAAGTGCCTTTTTTTCAGGCATCCATTTTACACGAAAGTGCAAAATCTCCCAGCATGCATTGTTTACAGCTTTCTATTCTGCTTATTATTTTAATATTCTTCACCAATACATTTAATTCATATATAGTAAAAGAGAGTAGAGGCTAACGGTAAGATATGAATGAATATGGTGTATGCTGTTGTTTAAAAATAACCACCAAAATCACAGGTTTATAAAGCTGATTAAATTATTTTAACTATTTATTTGATTATTTCAATATAATGGCAGATTGTATGTGATTTATTCCTATAACCTTACCGTATTTTTCCAATCATTTAAATGTTCTAACTTTTAAAATGTTTAAACATTTTTTTTTCACCCAAATCCAAAAACAATTATTAAGGTAATTAAAATTACTTTATTTACTTAAAAATAACTTACATTGCAAATATAATCAAATATTAAGTATGGCTAGAATAAAAACCAATCTTGATACAAATACTATACAATATGTCTCTATAAATACTATACAATAAAATGTCTTTATAATGTAAGAATTTCTAAAAGAATTTGGATTTTTTTTCCAAAAATTCATTATTTATTTATTAAAGAATTGGATCGATTCCTTTGTATTTCTTCTCTGATAGTCGATACGATTATGTTTTTTGCTTGTATCAGATCAAACCCCATTAGGGGTATAAGATTCATTGCAGCTTTAATTATTTTATTAACATTTTATTACAATTAAAACTTCTTAACCTCTTAATGCCACCTCTATGTTTTTCTCTCCTGAAGAAAGCTAATAAAAATTATTAAAAGCTTGTCATATTGCAAAGAAATAAGAAAGTAAAACAATACACAATTCTATAAAGTCTCTCCTTATAAATAATATACAAACATTTATCATTTAATAAATAACAGCATGTTTCTAATAGGTTTACAATTGCCTGTCAATGTATTTGGTGGAACTTGTGAAAAAGCTGTTAAAATAATAATAATTATAACTTTTCAATACTTCAAACCTTGTTAAAAATTCACAAATGCTAAATAAATATTCCAGAGTTTAAACTTTTACATTAATCCCACATAAGCAAATCAAAGCGTTATGACATATTTTTATGAAATAGAACCCATACTCATCTGGATTACTACAACAAAAATAACAGAAATCAGAAGGTATTGATTTTCTATAAATCAATATATCAATACCTTCTGGCCAATTGACCAATTTTAAGAGTGTCTAATGTTCCGAATGTAGAACATTTTAAGAGCCTATTCCACATTTTTAGGTAAATATGACAGCTCCAAATAAAAAGGCGAAGTGGTAGCTCATGGTTAAGGTGCTGATGGTTAAGGTGCTGGACTATTAACCTGACGTTTGTGGGATTAATTCCCAGCTCCACCAAGCCACCACTGATGGGCCCCTGAGTAAGGCCCCTAACCCTCAATTGCTTAGTTGTATACAAGAGATAATTGTAAGTCGCTCTGGATAAGAGCATCTGCAAAACGCCGTAAATGTAAACATAAAAGCATGTGGCAAATAATTGTCCAAATGGTAGTAGAGGTGTGGGAGGGCAATAACTAGTCCGAGGTTATAACATTTATACTACAAATATTTATTTATTCTATTTACGGCCGGCTGTATCGATGCCAGAAAAGTCTACGAGTTAATATTGTTACTATTATTTTATTAAATGGGAAAATATCCACCCTGAAAGTAGTGATGCATTAGATTTTAAAGCTTGACGGTATCATTTTACCCCCTTCACCATTATTTACCAGTGAAAACAGATAATGAATTCGGATTACATGGTTGTTGGTAATATTGTTAGCAGTGAATGTTAAATTTACTTAAAGTTATAAACACAATACAAACTCATAAACATTTACCCACTGTGAGGTTGTAGAAGTGCTGATAAAACGCCACAAATGCCCTTAATGAGGGTTTTAAATATTTCATTCGATTCGTGATAATGCCTAGTCTCCAGTGTGCTTTAGTGAGAGAATTTCTCTTCAGCAGGAACATCTATTTAGGTCACTTAGGAGACTCGCACATCGATTAAACACGCAGATGTCTTTTCTGTTGCCTCTCTAGTGCTCTCACCTTTCAGTCTGTTAATGTAATAGTAATGAAGTAGAAAGTGTGAATTATACCTTATCATTTACACTACATAGATCTCATAAAAGGTCGGGTTTAACAGTGAATAATGTCTAAAAAGTATATTTAAAATGACAGAACTAAATAAAAATTTGGGATGTCTAGATGTTTAATTGTAGGCACTTTTTTCTATAACACACCCTCAATCCTTACCTAAATTATACATAATAATACAGTAAATGTAGGGTGGGTTTCAAGTAAACCCAAAATCTTGGTAGCTTGAATGGTTAAGGTGCTAAATTGTTGATTGGAAGACCAGAAAAACCTGGGTTCAAGTCCCATCACCGTCAGTCAGCCACTTTGAGCAAGACCTTTAACCCTTCCTGCTCCAGGGGCGCTGTATCATAGCTGACCCTGTGCTCTGACCCCCAACCTTCTAATATGGGATATGCAAATTTGTCTTTTTGCTCTATAGTAAACTGCATGTTACAAATTAAGACATTTATTATTTTTAATTGTTTTGCAAATACTGTACAGGTATTTATTTCTTTTATAGTAATATACAGTAATACATAAGCATGATGCTAAACTATACCCAGCCTAATAAAGTATATAGAGAAAAGTGTTGGGAAAGGACACCATCACATCTAAATATTCTGTTTTATATTTAGTCTGGCTCTTATTCCTAGCACAAACTCCACGTTCTAGAGTGTGAAGTGTAACTGTGGGCACTAATGTCGAACTCCAAGCATAACACACCCTTTCTTTTTATAGCTTGCCTTGTAAACAGTGCTGGAACAGACAACTTTCTGGCAATAGTATAAAAAAAAGACGCATTCACGCTGGTTAGATGTCCACAAACTTTTGACCATGTAATGTATCTGTAAAAACTGTATATCGTGTGCATGTAAATAGTTCAGCTTCAATGAGGAATTCGATCTAATACTTGAAAACAAGATTTTTAATGATAAAACAGATGAACATATAGCAAGTATCAGTTCTAGTTTAAGGTCGAGCCTACAGTATTTGTTGACTAAATTATACTAACGAGCTTCATTTGTTGTTTTTGTGTGTGTTTAAGGACTACTTTATTCAGACACCCGCTATAATTTACACCCAAAATAAACCCACTAAGTAAAGATTCATGCAGTCTCATCCCTTCTTCTCGGTAAACCCTTTCATCCAGGCCATATTGCCATGGCAATGCTAAATTGCATATTGTATGCATGCCTGAACCGGGCTGCGCTTTAAGCACACCGCAGCAATGCATTCCAGCCGAAACACTAAATTCGCATGTCATACAGACCTTTTTTTATAAAACAGGCAAAGAAAATAAATCACAAAGAAGAATTTTTTTTGTCTTTTTTGGCACAGTATAGTGTTTTTTTTGTAATGCGTTGCATTTAAATTGTTATAATTGTTATAAAGACAAATCTTTTCTTCAAGTGACTTTATATTTATTACCAACTGAATGCACAAACTTCTTCAAAAAACAACTTTAACTCATTATTTATTTATTTATTTATTTGGGGGGGGGATTACCCACCATCCCCCACATTCATGCCCGCTTAATGCGATTAGAGTGAAGTGAGTGCGGAAGAAATGCGATGTGTGTAGTGAGTTGGAAAGGAAAGGCAGGCCTGTTCTCATTCGCACAGGTTTGGGTGCCTCACAGAGTCAAGGTACAGTTTGTTTTTCTTCTACACCTGTGGTCAGACTTACTGCCTGCGTCTGTGTTTATCTTTATATTTATATATTCATAAATTAACAGGGTGTTTAGGGTGCTCGTGGACCAGCTGTGGTATATAAATATTAGATATGCAAATATCAGAATCAAGTTAAGGACTAATGTTGGCCGGTTAACATGGTACACAGGAGAAGTGGATAAAGTACCTGAAAGCAACACTTGAGTAAAAGTAATTTTATAAATAGAAAAGCAAAAAAATATACTTACAAAATGTTCTATAAACAGTTTTTGTAAGATTGCGCTCAGTTTAAACTTTCTACCATTTCTTCTAATTTCTCCTAAGCACCACTGTTGGGTCCTTGAGCCTTGGGCAAGACCCATTAACCCTTCCTGCTCCATTGGGGGACTGTGCTTTGACGCTAACTTACTAAGATGGGATATGCAAAGAAACAAATTTCACTGTGCTGTAAAAAGTATATGTGACAAAATAAAGGCATTTACATGTTGTTGATTTTTTTTTTAGGTATTAAAGATTTGTTCAAAATAGACGAATCGTTCATGAACGACACTTCACATAGTAAGTGACGATTATGCTTTGGAGAAAGATTTACATATTATTTAGGAAATGTAGTAAAGTAGAAGTAAAGGTTGGCAGAAATATAAAAACTGAAGTATAGATTCTTCAAAAAAAAATACTTAAGTACTTTAAGAAAGTATAATTACTTTTACATTACGCATCTAAAAAATAGCAAAAAGAGTATTGCTTATTGAATTTTTCCTTAACGTGCTTTGACTCCACTCGACTTATATATTTTACTCATTAGTAAAAAAAACTAGCATTGAAAGGGTTTCGTGGAACCTAAAAAAACCCAAATCAGTTCGGTTTTCACCTTTTAAAATATTGCAATGGACTAAATGACAATGGTGGCTAAAATATCTTTGGGCTGTTGATTGGAAGATCAGGTTTTAAGCCTTGGTACTGTCAAACTAGCACTGTTGAGCACTTAAGGAACCTTCTTTCTGCTTCAGGGGTGCTGTATCATGGCTGTCTTCTGACCCCAGCTTGAAGAAATATAGGCGTCTTTTAATAGCAGACATAAATAAGTTTGGTCAACATAACAGGAACGACTGAATAAATTAGCAAAAAAAAAAACTCCCCACCCATTTTAGTCTTTCAATGGGATAAACAGACCATGATGAGAACTGAGTGTCTTAAATACATTACATTTACAGCATTTGGCAGACACCCTAATCCAGAACAACCAACATTTTCTCATTTATACAACTAAGCAATTAGGGGTTAAGGGCCAAACAGTGGAGCCCGTGGTGGAGCTGGGAATCAAACCCACAATCTTCAGGTTGGCAGTCCACCACCTTAACCATGAGCCACCACTTCCCCACATACAATAACTAATACAAGACATGGCAACAGATGGTAGCACATTGCTAATAATATATTCCCATCGAAACCTGTAATCAAAAACTTTTAATTAAATATTTGTATCAGATGCAAAGCTGTTTAAATATAAATCTGTAGGTGAATCGGAAAAAAAAACGTTGCACCTGCGCAAGGGCAAATTGGTGCTTATAATTGCTCTTACAATGCTATCAAAACTACTTCTAAAATTGGTAGCATGGTATATCTCCACAAAGATCCTCAAACCTTTTGATGCACTAAAAGGTTGTGTAATATTAATTATAATCCTAACACTGTGGACTACATAAGAACTGCTACTGTAACCACTGATAATGTCCTTTGCCATTTAATAAACCCTAATTTAGATGGGAAGCAGGAGGGACCCAACATGGCCACCAAAAGAATGTGCACAGAAAGTCCACATAGACTGTAAGCTTAGAAATCTGTGAGACAACAGTGGAACCTGCAATAAAACTGCATTCCGGGTTAATAAATGGTCTATCTGTATCATAGGTTTCGCACATCCACTTGCTTACCAGTTCTACTGCATGTATGCTGAGAACTTCCTTGGCATTCAAAACGGACTAATTCACACCAGGAAACCTGTTAAAGTGTCGAGACAGGTGTGAATTGCTGTTAAACCATCCCAATTAAAGTCGTCCGAGGATAAGTGGCTGATAAGTGATGTCACAGACTCTCCACTCCGCTAGAGTGGAAATTTCACGCCAATTTACACCTCCAGACAAAATTATTCTGCAAACAAGGTATCATAGGTGTGAATCACACAGGATGAATTTTGGGGAATTTTCTTTTAGTCATTAGAAAGAACTTTGATTAGTGAAACAGTCTATTGTCGGAAGATATGACTAAATGATTCTTCACAGACATATTGACTGGTGTGTGATAATTAACTGATGTAAGTACAGTATGTCTATAATCCAAGGGTCTCGTTGCTTTTGCATAAAGCCGTGTTTACACTGTAGACATGATTTGGTCGTCTGGGACAAATTTTTAAATCCTAACCAAATTCCTTTAATCGTAAGCTAAAATCTGTTATCTTTAATCGCTAGTTTATTGATTAATAGCAGTGTTAGAAGATTTATCCATTTATCCAGAGCAACTTTCATTTATTCAACTGAGCAATTGGGGGTTAAGGGCCTTGCTCAGGGGGCCCAACAGTGGTGGCATGGTGGTGCTGGGAATTGAACCCCGGTCTTTCTGTTATCAGTCCTTAACCACTTACCCATCACTTTCCACAAATGTAATTATATAGTCCATTTTATACAGAAGGCAATTATACAATTAAAATACATGATTATTAATAACACATTGGCCCAGCAATGCTGGCTTGGTGGTGCTGGGAATCGAACCCGGGTCTTCAAGTGGGTTGTCCAACACCTTAACCACTGTGGTACCACTTCCCTTAGCGGTGTGATACAGAAAAGTGTGACTTTTACGATCGCCGTCAAACCAAGAACCAATCGGAGCGCCAAACCTGATAATTCCATTAGCATGACAACTACAAACTACCTCATGGAAAAAGTGGATAGAACAGCAAAACACTTAGCTAGCCAGACACTTAGCTATGTACTGAACACACCACAGACTGATTACGTAAAACTCCAGATGAAGTATACTTGTGTGAGTCTGTCTGTGATGTGTCTTGACTGTCATACAGTCTGATATTAGAACAACTAAGATCCTTGCAGATCTGTTAGTATAAACTCTTCCTGGTTCTATTCCAGCGCTCATGTGGTTCTTTTATGGCTGAGTGAGCCGGTGACTCATCCTGCTTTTAACACTGAGCCTAAAAAGCCTCTTTGCCCCACTTAACTCTTCTGTTCTTCTGACTATTACACAAAGATTTCCCTTTGATCAAACACTTCTCCTCTAATAAACACAATGCCTATTAAAAATATTCCGTGTGAGTTATTGTGCCCTGCAATGATTAGCCCCGCCCAGAGTGTCCTCAACCTTGTGCACGGAGACATTCATGTGTAAACACAGAGACAATAATCCCAAGAGACAGTGTCTTAGTCATGACCTTGTCTTTTAGACGACCATCCGGACAAAACCACTGACACTTTACTGCAGTATGGAATAACCTGCTGGTTTATCTGGTCAGAGGAGAACTGAGCCGGGTTTCTCCAAAGGGTTTTTTTCTCCATTTTGTCACGGAGTTTTGGTTACTTGCTGATGTCGCCTTCAGCTTTCTTTGTTGGGGACTCTTAATTTGGAGATACGAGATGTGTTTTTAGTGACTGTTTAATATTGTCTGTTTGATTTGATTCTGTTAAGCTGCTTTGACACAATTTCTATTGTAAAAAATCGTTATTTAATGAAAGTGACTTGACTTGACTTGAAAGAAGAGGTTTAGAAGAGCGATGGATGGGTGGATTTATGAATGGAATAAGCCATTTCCATGATTGAAAGTAATTCCAATTGTGAATAAAAGATGGAGGAAATAAATCAAACCTTCAATTTAACTTTTGGACCTTTAGACGCTCATAAACTGATGCATCTGTTTACTCCGTTTTAATCAATATTTTGCCACTGTAAGGACTGGCCAAGGACTGTAGATGAAAAATTAGCTAACATTTAGCTAAGATTTAGCTACAATCAGGCTAATTCTAGCTGATTTACATTTATGTTTCTGGTCATTAATGAACACTTTTCTATATCCTCTTAAATAAATAAAATTAAATAAATAAATAGTCTATTTTCGTGATTAATACAGGTTAAAATTATAGCTTAAAGCAACAGCATACTTTGCTCAAGAGCTAATAGTAAATTTTAAAATAAAAAAAAGAGGAAATGTGCACATTTTGTTAAACCAAGCTAATGAATCCATAAATAATTTTGGTTTTATATATCTTTTTTTTTTTTTTTAAACCATACACTTAAAAAACTTATTTCTAAAATATTCTGGAGGTTTTCTTTTTCAGTTCCAAAGCCGAGTACAGGGCCATTTGTTCAGCTGAATTTTAGTGATGTGTAATTAACTCAGTATGTGTTAGAGGAGGATCATGCCAAGCTGTTCTGCAGGCTTATGGATCACATGCAGGGAATTAGAGAGAGAGGCTGAAGTCTGGCTGAAAGGCAGAACAAGTCTAAACTCTATTTTAGTGTTTCATTTGTCTGTGATTTAGAGAAAAACGCAGAGGGAATGTACTGTATGTGTTACAGTAATATAAAAATTATTACAATTATTTTATACAATTTAAGCAAAGGGCAGCATGGTGGCTTAGTGGTTAGCCCTGTTGCCTCACATCAGGAAAACCCAGGTTCTATTTCCAGGCAGGGGTCTTTCTTTGCATGTTGTGCTTGTGCGGGGATACTCTGGTTTCCTCCCACATACAAAAACATGTATGTTAGGTCCTAAACACTGACCTACATTTACAGCCTAAATTCTAATATTTGTTCCATTAAATTGTATTAATTTATTCCAACAGTTTATTCTCTTCATTTCGTAGTGTTTCTCTTGCTGCACTGCTTCCAGTACGTGTATGTGGATGTTAGATTTTTTGTCCAATCAGATTTCAGTGTCTATGTGCTGCCATGTTAATCTAATCTGCCGAAGCCTACAGAATCAGTAGCGCTGCCCATGGAATTTAAACTATATTAGCAGTGGCAGATTGCTAATTAGTTAATATTATTAAAGACTGTTTCTTTAACCGATCATATTTATAAACCCGCCTCCTGATGCCTGCTAGTTGGCACATTATGATGACATTTTTTTCCGTCCTCTGATTGGTTGATCAGAGTAAAACTCTTACAGCCTAGCACAGACTAGCAATACACATTTGTACAGTTCAGTTAGAATTTTTTACGCTCACAATGGCTGACTGAAGAGCAAAAATTAACTTGGTCTCGGACATACTAAAAATTACTCTTTTAAGGCGGAATTTTCCAGAAAAGTTGTAGATGGTGAGAAGAGTTGGATTAACCCCAAAGATAACTAGCTTGTCTCAGCCCAGGAAGAAGTTTATTCACTACTTTCATACCACTGCCGCCGACCGGTAACGCTGACTTACAGCCTTTAAATGTATTAAATTTTACGTTTTTGTGATGTTATATTAATATTAAGGAGAAGATTGATTCTGAACTGCTCCAGATGATGTACGTGGTTCAGTTGTGGTTGTAGTGTAGAGGTTTGGAGTTGTGTGTTAACAGGTTTTTTGCTTTAAGGAAAATGGTTTCCATCCTCAATATGTGAAATGTCTCTCTGTCTGTAATTCCACGCCGTGTTATATTGTGTTTTATATTCACATATATTCAATAACTATTGAAGAAGAATCTTTGGTTTTAACTGTTTTCTTTTCTTTTCATCCGTTTATCAATCCATCCATTGTCTATACCCACTTATTTCTAAACAGGGTCACAGGGATCTGCTGGAGTCTATCCCAACTGTCATCGGGTGAAAGGCAGGGGTCACCCTGGACAGATCACCAGTCCATCACAGGGACATATACAGACAAAGAACCACACACACTCACACATGAGCAATTTAGAATCACCAATCAATTAAACTTACATGCTTTTGGACTGTGGGAGGAAACCAGAGAACCCGGAGTAAACCCATGCAAGCACAGGGAGAACATGCAAACTCCACACAGAAACACTGCAGGGGATACGAACCTGGGACCTACTTGCTGTAAGCCACCGTGCTCCCTCTTATCAGTTCTTTAAATTAAAATTCAAAAATTTATATAAACAGCCTAATAAAAAACATTTTTAGATTTTATTCAACTTCCATTTAATCGAGTTTTAGGGTTATCTTCGATTGATTTGTACATCTTTCTAAAGAAATTACTGAGTTGCAAGATGGTCTGTTTTTGTAGGCACACTAACTTTATATTTCCACATAAACATGATGGTGAAACAACCGCTTTTGATTGGCTGTTTAGTCAAATAGCCAGTAAAATCTTCCATATGGTCCAGGGCTTCTGCTGTTAGTCTTGCTAGCTGAAACTGCATTTCGGCTAAAATTATTCCAGAAACGGTTTAAATCTGTAAACTGACACCAGAGTAGAACTTAATGTTATGGCTTGAACACTGACCCTGAAGACTTCATCTTTAAACATCTGTAAAGAACGGCTCTGAGAGGAATCCATAATGCAAGTATAGCGTTTATTAAACACAATGGGGCAGTTCAAAGCAGGGTCGAAGCGATACACAGTAATCCAAATCGAGACAGGCAAACAAGTCCAAAACATGAGAGGAAGAATCAGAACCAGCGAGAACATGAAAACGCTTAGTAAGTTGCATTAGCGAAGTGTTAGCTAATACTAGCAATACTTCGGTTAGCTAATACTAGCAATACTTCAGTTAGCTAATACTAGCAATACTTCAGTTAGCTAATACTAGCAATACTTCGAAATAAGCTAAAACTAGCTGTGAGCTTAAGTAGCGGGGCTAGCTGGAAGTAAAACCGGACGTGAGCACAAAGTCAATATCCATGCAATGGCGCCCTCTGGTGGTGGGAGGGTGGAATCATTACTTTCTTAAAGCTTAATCACTTTATAATTAGAGAATCTAGTATAATTAACATTTACGGCATACGTCCTTATCCAGAGCGACTTACATTTATCTCCTTTATACAACTGAGCAATTGGGGGTTAAGGGCCTTGCTTGGGGGCCCAACAGTTGTAGCTTGGTGGAGCTGGGAATCAAACCCACAATCTTCAGATCGGTAGTCCAACACCTTAACCATGAGCCATCATTTCCCCCAAAAGGTATGTAGGTTTACTAATGTAGACCATGAGTTTCTAGCAGAACGGAAACTCTCAGTTTTTTAGTACTTTTTTTAAGAGTACTAAAAAAGGTAACAAAATACTGCTGGACGCAGAGGTGTAGCTCGGGGTCAGTTCAGCTGAAAGGGCAGCATTGTGTGCAACCTGAAAGAAAACAATCCGAGAACAGCTTAAGCAATGTGTAGACAACAGCCTGGTTAGCAGCTGTGCACAGACTCGGTCTAATATCCTAAAACCATTTATTTGTTGAAAAGTAAATAATAATTCAGCTTAATCTCTAAAGAGCATGTAAAGCATTCCGTCAGCACTTCTTTTGACTTGCTGGGATTTGTGCATTAGGTTTGTGATGACAACTAAATCCTTGCTCTAATCTTTGGTGACAAGAGAATATACAATCACACACACACACACACCACTGCCAAAAAGATTGTCAAACTGTGTGTGTGTTAACACGCTATTAAAAATAACAGGATAATGATTTTTGATGTAAATATTAACATAACGGGGTTTTTTTTTATACTTTTTTATTCTACGTATCACTTTTGCCATTCTTAAACATTCTGCTATACAGTATTTGATTTAATAGTATAGCTACTACTTTAACCTTTGTTGGCCGCACAACCAGATTAAAAAAGGAAGATGATTGGGACAAATTATTGTCCATATAATTATGCAAATTATTTGGAAATGTAGTTTTTTTTAACTACACATGAGGTGCCTCTAGTGTGGAAAGCAATTTGGAGGCCCCTGAGATCTGTTTTATTAGTAGTAACAGTACTTACAGTAATATAACAGTATGTTTGGTGTGGAATCAGTGTGGTAGGTCGCTCAACCTCTTATTCTTTCAAAGGGCACAAAATTGCGTCCCAGCCTACACACATACTGGCTCCAAATGTTAGCTACCAAAAACGGTCCGTATTTTATCTCGGCTAAAATCTATATCTGTTTTTCTTCAGTTGTTTCAAAACTTTGGAATTCTTTGCCTGCCCAAATTAGGCAAGAAGATTCCTTAAATGCTTTTAAATCCTTTCATCTATCTATCTATCTATCTATCTATCTATCTATCTATCTATCTATCTATCTATCTATACAAATATCTATCTATTCATTCATCTATCAATTCAGTTATCTATCCATCTATTCATCTATATATCCATTTACTTATCCATCCATTTATATATCTATCATTATATTTTCCCATCTATCTATCTATTTATCCATCCATCCATCCATCCATCCATTAATCTATCTATCCATCCATGTATCCATCTATTTATCCACCCATCCATCCATTCATCCATCCATCTTTTCACCCATCTATTTTTTCATCTATCTACCCATCTATTCATCTATATATCCATCCATTTATCTATCTATCTATCTATCTATCTATCTATCTATCTATCTATCTATCTATCTATCTATCTATCCATCCATCTATCCATCTATTTATCCATCCATCCACCTCTTCACCCATCTATTCATTTATCTATCCACCTATCCATCCATCTATCCATTCATATATTTATCTATCCATCCATCTACACATCTATTTATTCACTTATCCATCTTTCTATCCATCCATCCATCTATATATAACATTGTAAAAAGAGTGTGTAAATTAGTGTGGTCACTCATCACCATCATCATCACCATCCCATATTAAATGTGTTATCTCCTCGTACCCAGGCCCTGATGAAAAACCGGTGAATGTTAATTAGGGGCCCGAACTCTTACAGTTGACAGTGACTCTCTTGTGAATGCAAATAAAACAGATTTACATTAATATAGGCACCTGCAGCGTGACCTCGATTTGCTGTAATATTTAGGTCATGTAGAAAACACCATAAATAAGAAAACACTATTAAATGAACAATGCATTATAAGGGCAGCACTGGGACTGTTTTATACACTCACATACTTATCCATCTCTTTTTTTTTATTTCTTCTCCAGGAAAAGCACTTAAAGGCATGAGTGTGTAATAATGGATGAAGTGGCTTCCGAGAGATGTGTAAGATAAATACAGAGCTGCAGAAACACTCTGTGCCTGAGGATAGAAAGAGGGAGACAGAAGCGAGAGATCGTTTTTTACCAAATAGAGCTTTATTACACCAAAGGAAGGCATGTGAGCATGAGGTAGAGATTAGGAAAACGAAAATAAAACCATAACAAACTGTTTTCTAAGCATTTGAGGCTCAATCAAAGAGATGGACGACTTTGCTCTAGTGACCTCTTAGAGCAATCAACACTTCAAATATTATGAACCGAATCCAGCTTAGTGTTTTTCTGTGTGTGTGTCTCTCTCTGGCGTCAGATGATGCACGGTGTACAGACACATGCATAGCATCCAGATGTTAGAGATATGACTACATGTTCTACAGAACACATACCTGCTTATTCCCTAATTCGGGGTCACAGGGATCTGCTGGAGTCTATCCCAGCCGTCTGTGAATAAGCGAAAGGCAGGAGGGGGACACCCTGGACAGGTCACCTGTCTATCACAGGGCCACATAAACACACACACACACACACTCACTCCTATGGGCAATTTAGAATCACCAATCAATCTAACATACATGTTTGTGGACTGTCGGAGGAAACCGAAGAACCCGGAGTAAACCCCTGCAAGCGGGTAAGAACATGCTTGTAAGAACTCCATACAAGAAGGCCCTTGCTGGGGATACAAACCTGGGACCTTCTTGTTGTATGGCAACAGTGACAAACAGATAAAATGGTGTAAAATGTCGTGTAGGACATATAAATACAGAGTAAAGGACGAGTTGTTTTTAATTGCCGTTTAAGAATAGATCCTAATAACAGGATGCTAAAAAGCAGGAATAATCTAAAGGGAAAATTTTGGGGTTTTTTAAGTGTAAAAAATGCTTTAAAGTTTCTGTTTCTTAACAATTAACAATAAATTAACAAATGAAGATGGAAAAGATAAAAAAGGAAACTGACTGTCAGCTGTGGAAGGCATTAAGCTGTCAAATTAGTTCCGGGGTCAAAGTCCTGTCCTGTTCTTTGTGCTGTGTGACCGGGGATCGTCATGCCTCTGGCACCAAAATCAAACAGAACAATAGAAGAGAAGACACCAATTACAAAGCCACTTTACTAAACCCTGCTATTGTATGCCAGGGAGTGTGTGTGTGTGTGTGTGTGTGTGTGTGTGTGTGTGCTTATATGTCTTAAAGGAAGTGACTTTATTAAATAGACTGGCAACATGGTAAAACCTGGTAGTAGTGTGTTTTTGTGTACTTATGAACAAATTTTGAAGTCTGATCAAAACTCACCTGGACCTTCACTCATACTGCATACCGGAGACAGACAGACAGACAGATAGTTGGACAGGAAAAGATGATACTGATATAACTATATTTTATCATCAATAAAATGTTTATAGTCTAGTTTTTGTTCTGTAGTTGTACAGCTGGATTCATAGCTGCTACCTGCAAGCTTGCAAACATTAATGCCCCTTATGCAAACAGGGAACCCACTTAATTTAGCCTGGCAGCCAAACTTTTTCAGCCTCCACGAGTACCGGCAAAGGAGACTTGTTCAGCCTCCACATTTTTCAGACACAGTAATTGGTGACCTGTGAACTTTAGCTCCCATAAGAAAACTGTGTGAGAGAGAGAGAGAGAGAGAGAGAGAGAGAGAGAGAGAGAGAGAGAAAGAGATAGAGAGAGAGAGAGAGAGAGAGAGATAAAAGATGAGACGAGAGAGAGAGAGAGAGAGAGAGAGAGAGATAAAAAAGCGATTCGGGAGAAAAAAGAGAAGAGAGAGAGAAGAGAGAGAGAGAGATAAAAAAGCATGCGCGAGAGAGAGAGAGAGAGAGATAGAGATAAAAAGATGTAGAGTGGAGAGAGAGAGAGAGAGAGAGAGAGAGAGAGAGAGAGAGAGAGAGAGATAAAAAGCATTCAGGAGAGAGAGGAGAGAGAGAGAGAGAGAGAGAGATAAAAAGCATTCAGGAGAGAGAGGAGAGAGAGATAGAGGGAGAGAGGAGAGAGAGAGAGAGAAGGAGGAGAGAGATTGGGAAGAGGAGGAAAATTAAGAAAGAGAAAAGAAGCGAGAGATAGAGGTGGAGTGAGAGAGTTGAAAGAGAGAGGAGAGGTAAAGAGAGAGAGAGAGAGAGAGAGAGAGAGAGAGAGAGAGAGAGAGAGAGAGAGAGAGAGAGAGAGAGAGAGAGAGAGAGAGAGAGAGAGAGAGAGAGAGAGAGAGAGAGAGAGAGAGAAAAAGCATTAGGAGGAGAGAGAGAGAGAGAGAGAGAGAGAAGGGGTGTTAAATCGCCTAAAGCTGATGTAAATATACACTAAAGTCGCATTATATTAACACCAATCTATACCTAAATTGTCATTATAGAATATTGAAAATCAATACCACTGGGAATTCTGGGTACCATTGAGAAATATTCTTTCTATATGTATACTATAATATGTATACCCCATTCTATAAGCATTTCTATTCATAGAAAATTCTTTAAAATTTTGTTTATTTATTCAGAGCGCGATGGCTTAGTGGTTAGCACTGTTACCCTACAGCAAGAAGGTTCCAGGTTTGTATCCCCAGTAAAGATCTCATACAAGTGTATGTTAGATTAATTGGTGATGCTTAATTGTCGATAGAATTGAGTGTGAGTGTGGTTGTTTGTCTGTGATGGACTGGTGACCAAAGTCTGGGTGTCTCTTTCTAGACTGCTTCCCTCTCCCGCTTCCGGACTAAAAAAGGACCAACTGTCTAGACAGATGGATAGGGCGCCTTTTAGCCTCCCCGAGACCACTCACCTAACTGTCGTCTCCGGATAAGCGGTGGAAAATGGATGAATAGACAGATGTTTTATGTTTATATTATATTTATGTTTAGGTCCGTTTTATGGTTTGTCCATGTTTCATGTTGATTATGTTTCTGTTTATGTCTTTTGTTTACTTCCTGTCTTGTCCTTGTCATGTGATCCTTGTGCCCTATGTGTTCCTGTCACGTGATCCCTTTGTCCATGTGTCTAGTTCTCATTGGTTAGACTTGTGTATTTATAGTGTATTGTGTTTGTTGTGGATTTCGGTTTTGTCCCTGTACCGCTGCCGTGAGTCTATTTGTTAAGCTAGTTCAAGTTAAGTGTATCCTAGTTTATAACTGTAAATGTTTCCTGTTTATGTTTGTGCTAAGCTAAGCTAAGGCAAGTTTAGTTTGTGTTTAATGTTTTGTCACTTTGTCAATAAACCTTGAGGTTCTAAAAATACCACTCGCTTCAATGGGATTCATTACAAATATACTGTAATATCCTTATTTTTTGTATGCTTTACCCATCTTATAGCTGGATATGATAGAACATCATACATCCAAGCATGTGTCCAAGGATGTATGATGGAAACCATGTCTGTCTGTCAGCCCTCAACCTAACCATATTATCTGTGCTCAGTCTGCGTCAAACTGCTCAGAGTTCTATTCCCTCACTGTTATTCTCTGCTGTACGAATCAATTTGTCTCCGTTCTTAGAAAATAATTGCAAAGCAAACAAATTATCCATGGCACAATGAGCACACCTCACTAGGGGGAAAGAGAGAGAGAGAGAGAGAGAAACATTTGACAACAATGCATCGTTAATTTAAATTAGATTAGATTAGATTAGATTAGATTAGATTAGATTAGATTAGATTTAACTTTTGCATAAGCGTCTTATTTACAATAAATAGTGTAATAAGTATAAGGGTCTGAGGTTGATAATTACAGAGGTGAGGGTAAATAATGTACAGAAGGTGCAGTAGTATGTATATATGGTATCTATAAGGGTATATATAGTATAATATAGTTCATTATTTTAAAAAATACTTTGGGCTTCTGAATTATGTAGAAGGATAAAAAAAGGCTATAATATAAAAAAGACTTTGCAAAACAAAGAGTGTAGAATTAAAAAGAAAATAAGTTATATTGTAGTATACAAGCAAATCCACTCAAATTACATGTGACTAAACAGCAAGGAAACAGGTTTGACATCCACCAATGAAAGCTCTTTAAATCCCCAGCTTTCTACAGGTACATCCTACACAGCACACGGTAGAATAAACCAATCCCAGTGTTCCCAGTAAAAACACTACAAACTGAGAGCTTTACCAGAGTTTGTTTTTAACAAATAATTCAAAAATAAAATAAAATACTTTTTTTTGTATAGCACTTAAGTAGGCACTTACGCTCCTGACCGGTTAAAAAGTATGTTCTATATAGTATGTGTAAGGATTATGCGTCATGTTCTTCTTTTATGTTTTGAGCTTTCATGTTTATGTCGACGGAGTAAGTGGTAGTCTAGTGGTTAAGGTGTTGGCCTGATAAGTGAAAGATCGGGTTTGATTTCCACCAAGTGCTACCAAGTTACCACTGCTGGGTCCTTGAGCAAGGCCCTTAAACCCCAATTGCTCAGTTGTATAAATGAAATTAATGTAAGTCGCTCTGGATAAGGGCGTCTGCCAAATGACAGAAATGTAAATGTTCAGGGTGTCCCCTTCCTGCCTTTTGCCCTTTCAGAGACGGCTGGGCTAGACTCCAGCAGATCCCTGTGACCCTGAATTAGGGAATAAGCGGGTATAGAAGATGAATGAATGAATGAATGAATGAATGAATAATCACAAAAAATTGGAATGATCAAACGAGATGCGTTTCTGCTTTTAAGTACATGATTTTTGCTAGTGATCCAGACCCAATCTTCACTCCAGGCCTGTCTGACCCTTCGGTGTGACCCACCTCCGGTTGATGATCATCACAGTACCATGGTGACCGAGGAAGCTTTCACTCTGCTAGCTGTTTTCTGAGGACTTGTGACTACAGTTGCTTACACACAACAGTGTAACTACAAAATTTCTGCTACCTGTTTTTCACCCAAATGAGGACGGGTTCTCTGTCGAGTCTGGTTCCTCTCAAAATTTCTTCCTATTCCATCTCAGAGAGTTTTTCCTTGCCACCGTCGCTCTCAGCTTGCTCATCAGGGGCAAACTGATTTCTGATTTATTTTCATCCTATAAACTCACTTTCACACTTTGATTGTGTAAAGCTGCTTTGGGACAATGATTATTGTAATAGAAATAAAACTAAATTGAATTAAATTGAACATTTTGCCCCACATTATTCTTTTTATGCGATCAGTGAACTCTTAAGGTATAATTCATCGCTTAACCCTAATACTTTCAGTCATAGCCCTTTCATCTAATATCATAACCAGCTGTGACTGAACACTAAAAATTAAGAAAAAATTCTAACAAAAATGTCAGACACGTTATTTCATTCTTGCTGAAATCCAGGAACCTTAAACAGCTTTTTCTTAGCAAATCAGTCACAGAGCACTAAACGCACTGCAGTCGACCCAAATTTCATTTATTTAAAGTTTCTAAAACAAAATTTTATCGTAAACGCATGCCAGATGACCATAAATGGTGCTACAGTACCATATTTTATTTGATGTGAAATGCTATATATGGCACTAATATACCTTCTTTTATACCCTGAAAAGGCGCATGCCCTGTCAAGAGTTCATCATGGTACTGTAGTCAAAAAAATATAAATTAAGGGTTTCTGTATAGGCAAAATGTCTTGGCTTCATACAGGAAAGATCTACATCACAGATTTGTAAATTCATTTCAATAGCAATGCATAAAGCACTTAAGCATCACATTATTCATTTATTCATCTTCTATACCCACTTATTTCCTAATCCGGGGTTACGAGGATTTGCTGAATAGTCCATCTATTCCAGCCGTCCCTGAAAGGGCGAAAGGCAAGAGGAATAAACCCTTGATAGGTCACCAGTCCGTCACAGGGCCACACACACTTATACTCACTCCTATGGGCAGTTAGGAAACACCAATCAATCTAACATACATGTTTTGGGACTGAGGGAGGAAACCGGAGTACCCGGAGTAAAGCCATGCAAGTACAGGGAGACATGCAATCTCCACACAGAAAGGTCCCTGCCCGAGCCTTCTTGAGGGAACTGTGCTAACCACTAAGCCGCATCAACATGTGTATTTTTCCAATCATTCTAATTATTATAATAACCTTCACCCTTTTTGGAAAGAAGTTTATTAGATTGTCATGCTTGTTTTGGGGGAATTTTTCATTTAGCCACAATAGTATAAGTGATCTCAGGCACTAATGTTGAGTAAGAAGGTCTTGGGTGTAGTTAACATTTCAGAGGGGTTGAGGACAGCCAGAGCTCTTTACAGGCAATTTGAGTTCTTTCACAACAACTTTGGCAAGCCATGCATTTGCATTCACGGCATTTAATAAACACCCTTTCCAGAGTTATAAACATTTATCTTATTTCATTTTACCCAACTGAGCCGTTGGGCCCAGCGGTGGCTAATTGGTGGGGCTGGGAATCGAATCCACCATCGTCCGATCCACAATCTAACACCTTAAACACTGAGCTACTGCTAAAACAGTGTTTGAGGCGCTAAGTTCCAGTTAGTAATGTAATGCTAATGTAATGTAATGCTACATCATACAGTGGAAAGACACCGGAGTACAAAGAAAAAAATGTAAAAAAATTAAGTACAAAGCACAATTACAAAAATCAAAGTTCAGTCACCCAGAACAAAGAGCCAAACTTAAAATAAAAAACTTTAGGGGGCCATGTGTATATTTTTATTCTTATATCTATTTATATCTAATTAATATTCTAATTTCCAGAATATTTCTAAAAGTATTTCATTTCTAATTTCTAATTAATATTTATATCTATTTATATCTAATATCTAATTAATATTCTAATTTTCCAGAATATTTCTAAAAGTCTTTAATTTCTAATTAATATTTATATCTATTTATATCTAATAACTAATTAATATTCTAATTTCCAGAATATTTCTAAAAGTCTTTATTTCTAATTTCTAATTAATATTTATATCTATTTATATCTAATATCTAATTAATATTCAATTTTCCAGAATATTCTCTAAAGTCTTTAATTTCTAATTAAATTATATTATATCTATTTATCTAATAACTAATTAATATTCTAATTTCCAGAATATTTCTAAAAGTCTGTAATTTCTAATTTCTAATTAATATTTATATCTATTTATATCTAATAACTAATTAATATTCTAATTTCCAGAATATTTCTAAAAGTTTAACTTCTAATTAATATTTATATCTATTTATATCTAATAACTAATTCGTATTCTAATTTTCAGTATATTTCTAAAAGTATTTAATTATTTTGTTTAAGTTTTATCGGTTTTATTCTTTAAAGTCATACTCATGCACATTTTGCATATTTATTAGTGCAGTGTTTTCATTTAAAGAAAAAAGATTTAAAAAGTAAAAAATGGTTAAAACTTATAAAAACTGGTTAAAAAACTTATTTTAGGTTTTTCAGGGTACTTCGAATAAACTTTAAGTGAATTTTTTGCCTTTGTTCTCTTTTTATATAACATTATTGTGTAATATTGCTATTAATCTCTTAGGACATTTATGGACATGCGTAACCACATTCTTCACACACATATCAGTTAGGTTTCAAACAGGGAATTTGGAGTTAAATGTCTACATGATTGGACGATGTGGCCAGGTCTTTACAGTTAAAGAGGACAGCAGACATTTATTACTGGAACAATAAAATCAGGGTGTTATTTAATGGTGGTGTTTACAAGGGTTAGATAAAGAGTTATTGTCTTACTTGTTGATTTTATTGTAGCTGATGTCTAGATGTCTATGTCTTAATGTCTAACATACAGTAGGACATATAATTAAAACTTACATAGAATATCTAAAAATAAAAATAAATCTAATTCTACAATTCGGGACAATCCAATCAAAACTTAGAATACTATCCCTGTTCGAAAGAAAGCAAAGTTTAGTTTACTTTTTAAAACAAAGTAACAGCCGCATAAAAACATGACAGGCTACATTTTGATGCATGCATTAAATAAAAAATATGATTTTAAATAACAAATTAAAAATGATGGTGGACATCGAAACACAGGAATTGTGTTAAATTGCAGTGTTGGAAAGCTACAAAACATGAAGCAATGTCCTTTTGTGTGCCAGAATTGTGTACAAAAAAAATTACAAGAGCTTTGCTGACACCTTGTGGTGATATTATGACCATCTACACTATTTATCCAAAAGTTTCCGGACACCTTATCAGCACATATATAAAGTGATGCAAATGCAGCCTAGACCTCTTTGCTCAATATTGGTGTCTTAACTTACTTATATTGTAGTTAGATATGAAAATCCCAACATTCATGATTCAACATCTACTTAAAGCATTTTTAGAAGTGTGAAGGTAATTAGGAAGTAGGAGTGAAAAATATATAAAATATCTTATGGTTGAAAATGTAGGGAATGTGATGTTTCAGGTGTCCAAATACTTTTGCACATAGTGTATATAAATAGGAACAATCAAACACACAAGCTATACAGAAATATTTTACTAATATCTGCGTCTAAAACAACCACAGTGGACATACTAAAAATATATTTTGCATATTTAATGCAGGGCACAAAATAATTCTCAAACCAGTACATTTACATTCTTATATATATATATATAATATATATATATATATATATATATATATATATATATATATATATATCTATATATATATATATATCTTAGGAGACTTAAAACACTTTACTGTAATTAGACACAATGTGAACCTTGGATATAGAAATTTGACACAAAATAATTATCGTTCTCTTAAAAAAAAAACATAAATTACTTCTTTTTTATTCTAATAAAAATTGAGATTAGACTACATTTAGACCTCGTAGACACTAGATCCAAAGTAAAACCTTCTTAAACCTTGTGATTAGATCTAAAGTAGAGCTCATCTTGGAATGTTAAACCCAACGATAATCCCTAAATCCAATGTAAAACCCGATTAAAATATTGATCCATTGTAGACCCCAGTCTCAGAATTAAGACCCATTATAGACCTCAGTTTAGTTCTAACACAGCATAGATTTTAGACTAGTACAAAATAGACCCAACAAACAACATTTTAGAGCCATCATGAAGATGTATTTGGAAAACATCCTAAAAGTGCAACTTTATTTATTAATCTACAGTCTTAATTTTTTTTTTTATCAAACGTTCTTAGGTTAGTCAAGCTTTGTAAATTAAAGAACTCCTGGGATGTGGGGTAAGAAATCAAATGTTACAGTCTTAACTACGATTTGTGCATTATAACCATATTATAACCAGTGTATTATTTTATTTTAGACTTAATTTACAATTGACATTTAATTTATAGCCCTAAGCTTTAGCCCGGTATAGCCTAAGGTATAGCCCAAATTGTTTACAGATTTAAAACAATTGTAGGGCTCGGTTCCAGAGATTAGATCCAGAATAAAGAGATCAGACCTGCTTTAGACAGAATTTAGAGCCACTGATATAAGTAGAATTGTATAGCTTTGTGCTAAATGTAAGGAAACAGATTTTTTTTTCACGCAAATTTAATTATTCCAGTCAATTTGCAATTGAAGGTTATGTTTTTTAATGGAAAACAGATTCTATTCATACCAGTGGTTTGATCGGAATAGAAATCCAGGGTTTCTGTAACATGATATAGGATTTGGCATAAAGTGCCTGCACATAAAAAGCCTTCTAAAGTAAAAAACTTTTACTTTAGCGATAGCAGTGGTCTATAGCACCGCCATCTATATCTAAAAAAAAGTAGTAGTAGAAAAATTTCATACGGGTTCGGTAATCTTTGCTTCAAATACGAATAAAATCAAGTCAGTGTCCTAAAACAAGTCAAACACATCATTTGTAGATTTTCCGAAATCATACATAGGATGAAGAAAATATATTTTCAAATGTCCAGACAATAATTTCAAAATTAAGGCGCATTTACTTGTATCCAGAAAACAGTTACGGAATAAGGGGCAATATAAGGGTGCTAATAGTTCCTGAGAAGCCAAGTGGGAGCAGATGACCCGAGTTGGCTAAAGTATGCCCACCACCAAGGCTTCTCACCCCTCTCTTCTCCGTTCTCTCCACGATCGGGCTCATTGTGCTGCTCGAATGCGTTAAAAGGGTCGAAGCGTTCATAATTATCCAGCTCAGGAATGGATAAGTAGTCGTGGTCAGGTTCTACTGGTTCCTTTTCCAGCACAAAGTCCACACGGCCCGGCTTTTGCATGGTATGAGGGAGCTTAATGCGCTTCACTACTTTAGAGTAGCCAGGAGCTGTGGCCGTGACTATGTGGACACCCGGAATAAGCAGTCTCCAATAATCACCGTCTTCAGCTGTGGAAAAGAACCAATAGGGCGAAGAGAACAAATATAGTTTTATTCATATAGAAATGTAGGTCATTTTAATAGTTAAAATTGATTAAGTGTTCTTAAATGCTTTTATACTCGCTTAAAAAAATGCTTTAATTTAAATGCTTTATGCTTTTAAAAAATAGCTGCTTTTATACTCCCTTTAAAAATTCTTTATTCTTTATAAATGCTGCTGAAAAAAATGCTTTTATACTCCCTTAAAAAAATGCTTTATGCTTTAATGCTTTTATACTCCCTTAAAAATTCTTTATGCTGAAAAAATGCTTTTATACTCCCTTAAAAAAATGCTTTATGCTTTAATGCTTTTATACTCCCTTAAAAATTCTTTATGCTGAAAAAATGCTTAAAATGCTTTTTATAATTTTTTTGTATTCCTTTTATTTTATTTGGGTCGTGTTCTAATTACAAGATTTTTTTACAGAAGACTTTTACCGACATTTATCTGTGAATTTGTATTATAAGTTTACTCAAGGGCAGTGTTTATAAAGCTACATAAATCTCAAACACGCCTTGTTCGTTGTCACGAGTCGTAGGGATTGCTTTAGGATGCAAACGCAGTATTTTATGAAAGAAATAACAAAGGACAAAAAAAAACAAAGAACAAGGAAACACAAAAAATAAATCCATTATAACCAGACCTGACATAACTAGAACATGAATCTGAATCATAACATTTACATTTACTGCATTTGGCAGACGTCCACATCCAGAGCGACTTACATCTATCTCTTTTATACAACTGAGCAATTGGGGTTTAAGGGCCTTGATCAGGGGGGCTACAGTGGTGGCTTGGTGGTGCTGGGAATTGAACCCCAGTCTTTCTATCGGTTCAACACAACCACTAAGCCACCACTTTCCCACATAACAGCATAGACACTGACTGTAACAAACAAAACCAGACAGGCTAAAACACAGGAGTATAAATACACAACCTAATGAAAGAATTAAGAAACAACTGAACACAATGATGGAACAATCAACCAATAAAAGAAGAGCGAGACTTAGATGACAGGACGCAGACAACATAAACAAACATTGAGCACATGGACTACAACACTTATTAAGAAAGTCTCTCTTTTGACCTCTGGTGGCCCGGCAGGGCAACACACCCGGCAAGCCTAACATGGATAAAAGTATTTTCTATACCCGCTTATTCCCTAATTCTGGGTCACAGGGATCTGCTGGAGACTATTCCAGCCGTCTCTAGAATCACCAATCAATCGAACATACATGTTTTTGGGGGACTGTGGGAGGAAACCAGAGAACCTAAATTAAACCCACGCAGGCATGAGGAGAACATGCAAACTCCACACAGAAAGATTCCTGCAGGGGAATCGAACCCGGGCTAACCGTGCTAACCACTAAGCCATTGTGCTGCCTGACACTTGACCAGCACATCCATATTTGTTTTTGAACATCCCATTCCAAAATGCCTTCTGATAGCGTGTAAAGATTTGCTCAATCAGCCACAATAGTATTAGTAACACATTCTGGATATGTGTCTGCTTCTTATTTTATGGCAACAGTTTGGAAAAGTCATACTTATGGTTGTATTGGTAAAGTGTTCAGACCCTTCCGACTATGTAGTGTATGTACTCGTAACGCCTATCAGTTGCCATTAAAAATGTTCATGTCATGCTGACAGATTTTGCTTAATTTTCCACTGAATTATTTTAGATCCATATAACAGTACGTGTAAACGTGTTCATAGCTGAGACTAATTCTAACTGTAGTCCTAGTCACATCACCAGGGTGACCAAGGACGTTCCAGATGTTCTTTGAGGACTTATGATTTAAGTTCCTTACACACACAGTGTAACTACATAATTCCTGCTTTTTACCCAAATGAGGATGGGTTCTCTGTTGAGTTTGGGTGCTCTCACGGTTTCCGTCTCACGGTTTCCATCCCACCGTCGACCACCCCCCACCCCCATCCCCAGCTTGCTCATCAGGGACAAAACTGATTCATTTTCATCTTATAATTTCTTTGATTGTGTAAAGCTGCTTTGTGACAATCACCATTATAAAAAGCGCCATACAAATAAAATTACATTAAACTGAATAGTAACTATTAGTTAGAAAACTCAGACTGCTCTAAATAAACAAATGGAAAATAAATATAAAATAAATCTACGATTTCGATAAATCTACAATAATCTGTCACTGTGGTGAAAAAAATGAAGACAACCATAATAAACATGCAGAAGATGTGATATATTACCTGTAGTGATGTCATGTCGTATTCCTCGAACAGATATAACGGCACCTTTGATTCCATTTCCATCTCGGTCTCTTACAACACCCTTTATTCCTCTGTGGACCTGCAGAACAACACATTAAATACAGTTAAGTGTTAGATAGAAATCCCAGGAAACCCAAATACCCTTAAATACGAGAGCGTTCTTATAATGATGATATTTTAAAATAGCAGACAGAAAAAATTAAAGGAGAGAGGTTCAGTTCCTGGGCAGGGGTCTTTCGTGTGGAGTTTGCATGTTCTACATGCTTGTGTGTGTTTACTCCGGGTACTCTGGTTTCTTCCCACAGTCCAAAAACTGGTTGACTGGTGATTTTAAATTACCCATAGGAGTGAGTGTAAGTATGTGTGTGGCCCTGTAATGGACTGGCGACCTGTCCAGGGTGTACCCCTCCTTTTGCCTTTTCAGAAAAGGCTGGGATAGACTCCAGCAGACCCCTGTGAGCCAGAATTAGGGAATAAGTGGGTGTTGAAGATGAATGAATAAAAAGGCTTCATAATATAAGGACATCCAGTGCACCTGTGTGGCAACCGTGGAGAAAACACACTTTTGGGCTGGCTGTCCACAAACATTTGGCTATATAGTGTTTATTCTTATAGTTTTAAAAAATTCTTCTTGAATGAATATTTAAATAGTTAGCAATATTTATCAAGTTCAGTCATATCACAGTAACCTCAATGAAGGGAAACTTACAGACTCCATAAAGCTGAGAAGAGCTTCCTTGTTTCTGCGCCATTCGGGGTACAGCTCTTCCTCTGCAGGGTATTTATCACAACCAAGTTCCACCGTCAGCTCCAAACAATTACTGTGCAGGTAGTTAAAATCGGACATCCCTATTAAAAATACAGATTGTAAGGAAGAAATAAAACATTCGCATTCAGTCAATTCAATACTGTATATCCCATTCATAAAAAAATTCCATTTTTAATAAACAAACAATTGGCCAAAAAATATTTGCTAACGTCTGTTTTAAAATATATTTACATAACTATATTTTCTGCTATTTTTTTGTACAATTTAAAAAAAACGATATTTAAAATTATATATTTTTTCCTATATATTTAAATGCCAATGTTTTGTGGGTAGATCAATAGTGCATCTGCTTCATGATGCAGGAATGGCAGGGTCAAACCCGAGCTTCTAGCTGTAGCTCCAGAGAAAGCATAATGGGTGGGGGCCAACACCCCTGTAAAGGTAGCTGCAGAGGGTGGCGGGGAGTCGTCCCCTATCTGCCACTGTCCTCCGCCAGGAGATGTACTGGCTTAGGGGGCAAAACTAAAAGCTAAAGCAGGAATAATATCTCACCTGTATAATAATAATAATAATAATAATCCAAGACAATACATTCCAATGTAACATTTTGAGTTGGGTTTTTTTCGTTAATTTGGTGAGAGTGCATGCCAGAGGGTGAGACAGGAGAAAATATCCATGTCGGGATCTAATAATTCAGTTCAGTACATTTTGGACTGCTTGCATTCCTTATTTTAAGTATTTAGGTGAACCTGTGACAAACGATCGGTTACACTTATTTACACCGGGAAACCAAAATGTTGTCACACAAACGTTACATTCTCGTAAGACCAGTCAGACCTTGTGAGATACACTTATTTATACTGCTACAGTAACTAAGAGGCCCAATCACTGTTTCGGCATGATAATGCCCCTGTGCACAAAGCCCCTGAACACCATAAAGACATACACATACTTCTGAGTAGAGCTCTGACTTCAACCCCACTGAACACCTTTAGGATAAACTTTATTCCAACATTAGTGTCTGATCTCATTATTACTATTATAGACGAATAGGCAAATCCAAACTGTTGCTATGTACAGGAAAGCATTTCCAGGTAAGAATAGTGAGAGGTGGAAAATAGCATGTTTATAATCACTGGATGTAACAAACAGGTTTAATTTATAATGCCTCTTTAGATTACTTAATTTAACCCTAACTTGGTTTTAGTTTTAGTTTTAGTTTTTGTTTACCTCCAGCAAAGCTGTACCACTGAGCTCCATTGATGATGCCTCCTTTGCTGGAAAATGAACCTCCACATCTCTGTGTTTCATTGCTGGCCATTGTGGCATGAGAATCTGCATAGATCCTGGCCAGCTGCTTAAATATCTACACACACAAAAAGACAATAATACTAATTCATGTTTTAAAATAAATAAAACTATTGTAAAGGAACCATAAATACATGTAATAATAATAATGATGATGATGACGATTAACAACTCAGACCTGCTCATCAGGTGTGGGAGAGAACATTTTCTGCTCTTGAGGGTGTCTGGAGAAGTCAAACGGATACGAGATGAGAAGCTCTCCACCGTGTAAACTGGCAGAGATAACAAATGGAATGGATCTGATCCATTTCATCACAGCATACGTTTCTGGAGCGACCTGGAAAAGAAAGGAGAGAAAAAAAGTAAGTGTCTATTTACTGTACATCAGATTTAAATTATGGTTTACCAAAGATTGGGTGAATTATTACATTTTCTAGCTAACAAACAATAAACAATAAACCAGCAGAGTCTACACTTAAGCTATAACTTTACGAGCACATCCATAAGTGTGTCTTTTCCCAAACTTTTACCCCAAAGTTGAAATAACACAGTTGTCTTAAATGTCTTTATATGATGTGGCGTTGTGACATTATTTGTTTAATAAAAATAAAAGACACAAACACTGTTCCAGCATCATGCTGTGTTAATGTTGCATTGGAACCTGTGGCAACTAGGGGTGCTGTGGGTGCTGCGGGCGCTGCAACTTTTTCAACGCTTTTAATTTTCTACCTTTATTCATAAAATTGCTCGAAATAAGGGGCAGCACGGTGGCTTACTGGTTAGCACTGTTGCCTCACAGCAAGAAGACACAGGTTTGATTCCTTCTCTGTGTGGCGTTTGCATGTTCTCCCCGTGACTGCCTAGGTTTACTCCAGGTTCTCCAGTTTCCTTCCACAGTCTAAATTGGCCATTGGAGTGAGTGTAAGTGTGTGTGGCTTTGTGATGGACTGGCGACCTGTCCAGGGTGTCGCCCTTTCAGAGACGGCTGGGATAGACTCCAGCAGATCCCTGTGACCCCGGAATAAGCGAGTATAGAAGATAAATGAATGAATGTTCTGAATATTATTTCTTTTTATACGTTGTCAAATAAGGTTTGTGACTTTAAGAAATAGATATATTTTAAAAGTTAGTCTGGTGTGAGTGACGTGACTAGTCCAAAATTAGAATATTCAAGTAAGAAAACAAGCACAAGCACATGGAACCTAAAAAAAACCTGTTTTTTTAGATTTATATGTTTATCTGTAAATAAATGTTGTTTAGGCTGTTGTTTAAGGTGTTGGAGTGATATCTGGAAGATTGGGGTTCAATTCTCAGCACCACCAAGTTGCCACTGCTGGACCTCTGAGCAAGGCCATTAACCCTTAATTGCTTAGTTGCATAAAAGAGATAAATGTAAGTCGATCTGGATAAGGACGTCTACCAAATGCCCGAAATGCAAATGTATTAGGATGTTGTTAAAAATACCCCACTGCAGCATGCCCCCCCACACATACACACACATCAACCCGGACCCCTCAGCAACCCCCTGATATAATATGCACGGCCATGTAAAATTTATATTAAATAATTACCTTATTCAGCCAGTAGGAGTCAGGGATGGGGAGATGGTCAGTGCGGAAGCGGAGGAAGCGTCGTCGGTTGTAGTAAATAGCTGTCAGGTCGGGGAAGTTGCGATTTAGGTCGATGTTCTGAGCATTGGCTCTTCCACTGACCCAGCCGTTATACAGGTGACCCTAAACCATTTCACACACAATCCAGACAAAATGGTTAAGACAATGTTTTATTACTGACTGCAGACCACGCAAACTTACTCAATAACACCAGCGGGAGTTATGAAACTGTACTAAACTGGCGCAAACTCAGAAGAGTTCCTGGCAGCTTCTGCACTAAAGTCTCTTAGTTAGAAGTTGATTAACCATGAAAAAGGGGAGGGTTTGGGTGCAGAGTATCTCTAGTGAAGAGAGAGAGAGAGAGAGAGAAAGAGAGAGAGAGAGAGCGAGAGAGAGAGAGAGAGAGAGAAAGAGAGAGAGAGAGAGAAGAGAAAGAAAAAGAGAGACAGAGAGACAGAGAGACAGAGAGTAAAAGTGAGAGAGAAAGAAAGAGAGAGAACGAGAGTGAGAGAGAGAAAAAGAGAGAGAGAAAGAGAGAGAGAAAGAGAGAGAGAAAGAGAAAGAAAAAGAGAGACAGAGAGAGACAGAGAGAGAAAAGAAGGGAAAGAGAACGGAGAAAAAGGTAAAAGTAAAAGTGAGAGAGAAAGAAAGAGAGAGAACGAGAGTGAGAGAGAGAAAAAGAGAGAGAGAGAGAGAGAGAGAGAGAGAGAGAGAGAGAGAGAACATGGAGAGTGAGAGTAAAAGCGAGAGAGAGTAAGAAAGAGATAGAACGAGAGTGAGAAAGAGAGTGAGAGAGAGAGAGAGAGAGAGAGAGAGAGACGAGAGAAAGAAAGAGTAAAAGGGGGAGAGAGAGAAATAGAGAGAGTAAGAATAAGAGAGAGAGAGAATAAAAGCAAGAGAGAGAAAGAGAGACAAGAGCAACAGTAAAAGCGCGCAAGAGAGAGAAAAAAAGAAAGAGAGAGATAGAGAGAGAAGGGGTGTAAATTTATTTAAAGCCAAATACAAAGAATATTTATTTCTCCAGTGATCCTGTGGAAATTGTAGAGATTCCTTGCTCTTTTAGCTGATGGTGTGGAAGTTCCTAATTATTTTATTTATTTCGCTAGTCAACTGTGAGTCTGGATGTTGGTAACAGTTTCAAACTGAAACATGCAAGAAGAATTTCAGGGAAAACCAAACAGGAAACAAAGCTCAGCATGAGAGGACAGAGAGAAAAGAAACAGAACCAAATATTATCATGCTCATACAACAGAATTAAACCTGCTGACAAGGCGGAGCCTCTGAGATACAAAAAAACAGGGAAATGGTTTAGCCATTTACATTTCAATTCGATGTGCCATTAAAATACATGTTTATTCTCCATGCAACATTTTTTTTTTTTTTATCATTTTGCTAAAATTCCAACAATGCACAACAATACATTACAGTAATATACCATGAAATCTGCAAGATACCTCATGCATGTTAAAAAGTGCATTTATACTCATTTATGTAAATTTGGACCTGCAGGCAAAATTTCAGAATTAACAAACACAGTTTTCTTTGTTTATTCTAATAAATTATATGTTTACAAATTTACATAAATGAGTATAAATGCACTTTTTAACATGCATGAGGTATCTTGCAGATTTCATGGTATTTTACTGTAATGTATTGTTGTGCATACATTGCAACCATATGCATATAACAATTTGCATGTTATAGACATATATAAACTCATTCTGAGGACAATCTATAGATTATATAGCAAATGAAAATGGAAATAAAGTAGAAACATTGGTTAGTTAGTTAAAGATCCCCTTTACCAGTGGTTCACTCTCCTGCACCTTTTCACCCTCTGTAGCGGCAGTGTTAGTGAATTTATAAAAATAAAGCAACTGATTTAATTTGATTACTTTCTAACAGATATTTTTCGGAACTCATTACACCGCTAGGACACTTATGTCTCACTAGACTTCACCATCTTGCAGTTCTGCTTCACTCTGTACATCTTATGATATGATGTATTTGTTTACATTTTTCGATATACTTTTTGTACAATGTACACAATGCACACTTTTGCACAATGTATACAATGCACACGTCTAACAATGCGATACTGCACTTTACACGCTGTAAATACTCCTCTATGCAAATACTGACATAGCCTTATTTATTAATACTTACATATTTATCCGCCCCTGCTCAGTTGCACAGTTCTGCTATTTTGCACTTCTGGTAGATGCTAAACAGCATTTTGTTGCTATGTACTCGTACCTTCCAATGACAATGAAGCTATTTCTTTCTATCTATCTATCTATCTATCTGTCTATCTATCTATCTATCCATCCATCCATGCAACCCAGACAGAGTTAATCTTACTCTCATACAGGGTGTAGTAACCTGAAGCTTTCAGCTGCAATGTGGATTAACGTAACTGGCAGACGTGGTGCGCAGCAAAGCAACAACAAATAAATATTATTCAACATACTTTAGTTTTTTAAAGAAAATATTCAGTTGAATTTATTTCTATTATTTAGCATTTTCATGAGTAACTGTAATTTAATTACACATTTTGTTCTAAGCAACTTAACAAATTACTGTTACATTTCTTTTGTAATGGAATTACGTAACACTGGCAGCGGGCTACATATCTGGGAAATGATGGTGCATTGGTTAAGGTGTTGGACTCCTAATTAGAAGTTCAGGGTTCGATTTCCAGCACCACCAACCTGCAACTGTTGGGTCCCTGAGCAAGGCCCTTGACCCTTAATTGCTTAGTTGTTTAAAAGAGAGAAATGTAAGTCGCTCTGGATAAGGGTGTCTGCTAAATGCTGTAAATGTAAATGTTGTGTCACTTTCTGCTCCAAAACGTAATACTACGATGCTGATTCGATCCTTTAGGTCTTCAAGATTTGTAATTTCGATACTGTTAAAGTCACAATAAGATGAGATTTCCCTTAAATAGGAACGTAAAAGGCAAACTGTGCTTCTGGTTGGTGTTTTTTTTTTTTAATAAGCATCACTTCAGTTATCCTTTCAAAATCTAAGCAGGTTGACAGAAATAATTCATTTTCTATTTTGGCAGTTTAGCGATTAATTAGTTAGTTTAGTTAGGTTAGATTCCTGTGCTTCTGTGGACCTCTTTTGGTGCAGGGAGTTAAAAGATGCACAGTATGCCCAAAAATGACAGACAGCCACCAGCTTATTCTTGGCACACCACACACACCGAGGGATATTTACTTCTGGGTTGGTGTTTTCAGGATCGTTGCTATCGGCTACCTCAGAGGCGGCGATCTCGTAGCCATCTGGGTTCATGGAGGGTAGCAGGTGGATACGTGTGTTGTTGATAAGGCTCTGGATGCGCTCGTTGCCCAGCAGGTACTCAGAGCACAGGTACTGAGCCAGGTAGATGAGCAGCTGCCGGCCCAAAACCTCGTTCCCATGCATGTTCCCAATCAACTTAATCTCCGGCTCCACTACAAATTAAGGCGGATTATAATAGAACCATAATAAGACCAGATAAATGAATTATTTATATCATGTGATTTGCAGTGGCTTTGTGTTTATTTAAACACTTTTTGTATTGTTAGTAGCTGAAATGAGTAAAAGATATACAATATTGGTATATTTTAGAAATAACTAGTATAATATTATTTGCTATACAACGGTGCCTTGACTTACGAGTTTAATTCGTTTCGTGACGGAGCTCATAACTCAAATTACTCGTATGCCAAATCAATTTTTCCATTGAAATTAATTGAAATGCCATTAATCCGTTCTGGGTTCCAAAAAACACAGCAATATTTTTTTTAATACATTTTCAAATAATACAAATAAACTTAATACAAATAAATAACAAATATTGTATAAAAACACTACAATAGGATGTACTGCAATAAACTGGTTTTATTAAGTATAATGTACAGCGTTTACCTTGGAGATCAGACGACTCCACTTGCTAACGCGCATGTCTGACTAGCTATCGAGTGAGACATGGGATGCTGGGCAGATGTTACGGCGTTTACTGTGGTGTTTGCTACACCAACTAGCGGTTGGGTGTTTAAAGCTCTTAACGCAAATTTTAGTTCACAACTCAAAGCAAAAATTGTCCGAGAGACAACTTGTATCTTGAAAAACTTGTTAGTTGGAACACTCGTAAGTCAAAGTACCACTGTAGTAATAGCTCTATGATGTTATATAGTTCTATAATATAGTTATATACTATAGTTAAGCAGTAGTTATTGAATAGATGACAGATTTATTGCTAATAGGCAAACAAAACATATAGGTTCATTTGTATACTTTTGTATAAACAATAAAACATTTAATAGCTAATCAGTGTATTTTTATATAAGACATATAGTAGGATAATACACAACAGTATAATGTTCTATAAAGGAAAGAAACATTTGCACAAAACAGGCAGAAATATAACATGCTTGCATTATTACACTTTGCCTTTAAGGCCAGAAGGGGGCAGTCCAGAACATGCAGCTCATCACAGTTAAAGCAATGCAAAGCTTTTAGATTGTACCGAGAATAAGAAAAGGTAGGATGTGCTTACATAGCTCATGTTGTCCAGGATTACTAGAGAACTCAATGACCAGCAGGTCCTTGCCCTCCACGCTACGGCCGATGCTATAGGTTTGAGAGATCTGAGGACATTTGGCTGCCGTCTTTTTCAGGATACTGAACATTTGAGCATTGGTGTGGTACGTAAACTGAAGAATAGTAGCTTGACCTCCGTCTGAGATGCCGGAAAAGGCGACATCTTGTCTAGCTGGGAAAAGAAAGTTTAGAAAAGATAATAAAACATGATCATTTAACAGCTGTGTTGATCTAGTGGTCTGTCTGGAACTGTTCCGTGCTTGTTCAAATTAAATATTTCATGATAAAAAAGAATATTTCATAATATAAAGAATTAGGCCTATACAGAATTTAAAAATAACATATATAACATTTAATTAAATTATAGATCGTATCACCATTAATGTGTATTTTCTCTCATTTCTGTTCATTACCTTTAAGCTCAGACAGCGGATCATGGCAACCTTCTTCCTCAGCAGCAAAGAAACGGTCACAGTCCAGGAAGTAGGGCCAGGCCATGCGGATGCCGTCAAAGGCATGCACGCAGTTCTTCTTCACTGCCTCACATGAGCTGCGGCATGGCTTGACTCTGGCATGGTTCTGACATCGTGGGGCCAGCACAGAGCATCCAAGTAAGCGCAACTCAGGTAAGCATTCGCCCCCCAGTAGGCCGTGCAGCACATTAAGCAGCAGGTACTCAGTGCTCTGCTCGGCTTCCTGTCGCGAATGCTGCCCAATCAGGTTGGGGAAGACAACCTGAGTATAGGGAACATCCTGGCAGTAGCTCAGCGCCATTTCTGTACAACGCACTAAGGACACAAAATGAAATATGGTCTTAGGATGCGGCATACAGTGAGGAAATAAAATTATTTGATCCCCTGCTGATCACCTGCTCTAGTAAACACATGTACAGGCCCATCTGTAGTTTGCCGATAAACATCTGAATGATTCAGAGGAGAACTGAGTGAAAGTCTTGTGGTCGGATAAAAACAAAATCAAGCTCTTTGGCATCATTAATTCGGTGTGTTTTTTTTGGAGGAAGAGGAATGTTGCCTTTTACCCCTAAGAACACCATCCACACCGTCGAACATAGAGGTGGAAACATTATGCTTTGGGGGTGTTTTGCTGCTAATGTGACAGGACATTTTCACTGCATCAAAGGGACGATGGATAAAGCCATGTACCATCAAATTTTGGGTGAGAACCTTCTTCCCTCAACCAGGGCGATTGAAAATAGTCGTGGGTGGGTATTCCGGCATGAATGTGACCCAAAACATGGCCAAGGCAACAAAGAACAGGCTCGAAGAAAAGCACATTAGGGTGCTGGAGTGGCCTAACCAGACCCCAGACCTTAATCCCATAGAAAATCTGTGCAGGGAGCTGAAGGTTCGAGTTGCCAAACATCAGCCTTAAAACCTTAATCTGCAAATAGGAGTGGGACGAAATCCTCATGAGATGTGTGCAAACCTGGTGGCCAACTGCAAGAAACATCTGACCTCTGTGAATGCCAACAAAGGTTTGCCACCAAGTCATGTTTTTTGAAGGGGTCAAATACTTATTTAATTCCTTGAAATGCAGTTCTGTTTTTTACTGTTAAAATAAACATTCTACTAAAATTATAGACTTTGTTAGTGGGTAAATGTACAAAATTTTTTCTTTCTTACTGTAGGTACCTAAAAACATAGACACTAAAAAAGCTAAAAGAATTTTTTTAAATCATTTTTTTCTCTTTTATAATTTATTTTAAATAAAAGGTCTTAATATCGTGAACATTTTGTTTTAAATTTAGACACGTATTGAAAATTACTATTGATTTGTAGAATTAGATTATTGTTAATATTATTTATTCATTTTTTGGGCATTTGGCAGGCTCCTTTATCCAGAACAACTTACATTCATCTCTTTGATAAACCCAACAGTTAAGAGGTTAAGGGCCTTGCTCAGGGGCCCAGCAGTGACAGCTTAGTGTTGCTGGTGATTAATTTCATAGTCTTCTGATCAGAAGTCCAACACCTTAACCACTAAGCTACCACTTCCCACAATTATTTACTAGACACAATTATTTATTCCATAACAAGCTGAAATATCGCTATAATAAATTTGGATACACAAATATATTTAAAGCGTTTTCTAGTAATAAAGTGAAGGAAATCAGTGAACGGTGGGGAAAAATATCAACAAACGGCTAAGCAACCCACCTGAACATGGGAAAGACATGCAAAACTCCTGAGTATAGGACCAAACTAAGGACCCATGAGCTGTGAGGCGACAATACTTTACATTTTATCACCAATTTACCGGCTTAATTTAATTAAAAGTACAAGTCCTTGTGTTGTATCCAGCTAGCTACCAGTCTAAGATCATTTTGCTTGTTCGTTTTGGAAAGAAAGACGTTACTCTATATGGAAACTACTGAGCGCATACAAATAAAGAAAATCCTGTTTTAGACAAATGGATACAACTTTCCAATATATATTTTATAACACAAACAATGTTGTAAATTCAACTTAATCAGCTTTTTTCTATAAGTTGAAGCAACACCGAGTTCCCTCTACCAGCTGTGTCTCATTTACATGTCTTACCATTAACCCGGCAACCACAAATCACCCTAAGGCCCACAGTTAACTCTAATCTCTCTCTCTCTCTCTCTCTCTCTCTCTTTCTCTCTTTTTCTGTCTATTACTCTCTCACTCTCTCTCTCTCATAAAAACACACACTCACTCCCTGTGTGTAGGCATGTCACATCACATGGCTGTAATGTTTTCTGCCCTACAGCTTCCAGGCTAAAACTTCTGACCTCCATTTAACCTTTCACGGAAAACCTGTGATCCAAAGAATAACAAAATAAAGCAAATAAAAAGTAGTTTGGACAAAATTAACAAAATATATTTGATATTTTTAAGAATGCACTGCTTACATTTCTCTTTTTCTGGTTGCTTGCATTTTCCTGTAAAACACAATGAAAATCGTGTGTTAGAGAAGGAAACTTTTTGGAAAGTTTTTTTTTATCCTAACACAATTTACATATACAACATACATGTGAACTTTAGACCAACACTTTCATATATTGAACACAAAACCAACATACCAACATGGTATCTATACAACATATCTACATAACATCAACTTTTTTTACTTTAAAAATTGAAGTGGTGGCATCATGGGCAAGAGGGTAATATACAGGCAAGTCTTTGCTGAAGGGTATCTGTCAATTTAGAACTGTAAACATTTTTTTTAAACAAATATATAATATTTGTATTATTATTAATATTCAATCAATGACAGAACATCCCAGCACGTTATATTTTATTTATTTTACCACATACTGTTTTTTTTATCATTAATATATAAGACATCATTATTTTTTAATCATTTTGGGGTTTTTTTTGTTAGTTTCTGTTATCACTTGTGCTTCAGCAGCTATAAACAATCATTGGGGTCTTTTTATATTCTGCTGAGATTAAGAAGGCAAAATAGCTGCACTATATTCTTGTACTAACACAGGTTAAAAGGTGAAAAAAGTTATGATAAAATGCATTGGCTTTCCTAAAAAAAAGGGATTTAACGCAATGCCCCTATGAATTATTTCAATGATCTCTTTGCACTGTCTTTACACTGCTTATAACACTTTCCGTTTAGTACTTAACTGCACTGGTTTAGGAGACACTAAACTTCGTGTGCACCCACCCCATAATCTTACAACAAAGTGAAGAATAAAGCAGGCCATGCGCAAAGCCATGCGTAATAAAGCACAAACTTTATCTCTCGTCTCTCGACCGCACACAACTTTTAAATGCTATTTAAGGTAGAATAATAAAAGTCTTTAGTTAGAAATCTTATACATATTATACATCACCTAAAGTCAGATCTTGGTGTTCGCATGATCGCGACGGGGGCGCGCACGAACACGCGGCGAGGACGCAGAGAAACACGGCGGCGCGCAGCATGCTGAATTCGCAGTGATGTGGCTGTTTGTGAAGTGAATCGTTCAGGCTTTGGATTTAGGGGCGAGTCTTCATCCCCGCACAGCACCAAAACCCACACGATCAAATTACAGCCTCTGAATTACCCCTCCTTCCCCCTGCCTCCCACGCTGCACTGCCGTTTTATACAGAGTAATTGCACAGCAGCTGGAAAGGCTGTGTTTGTACATGAGGCATAACTTTAAAGAGGTAACACTGACTTAGTGTACATTTTGTAGTAGGGAACTAAAGATCTTGTGCAGCCAGAGACTGTATATATTCACACATCTATTCTGCACTTCAAACTTTTATGGAAATAAAACAACAACCGTGCAGGTATAGATGAATATTTAGATGTTAACAATTAGAATTTAACTATTTATTACATTTATACGTTTTTGACAGAAGACAAAACTATAATCTTGCAGTTACAGAGGTTCTGATTCATCTTTTTATATCACGTCACCATTAAGGTTACAACTATATAACAGTAAATGCAGTGGTGTGCAGTGCGGGTCAGTATTTCCTTCTCTGCTGTTCTAAACACTCTCAGAATCACTGACCTACATTTACAACCTAAATTCTAATATTTGTTCCATTAAATTATATTAATTTATTCCAACAGTTTATTCTCTTCATTTCGTAGTGTTTCTCTTGCTGCACTGCTTCCAGTACGGGTATGTGGATGTTAGATTTTTTTTGTCCAATCAGATTTCAGTTTCTGTGTGCTGCCATGTTAATCTAATCTGCCCAAAGTCTTTAGAATCAGTAGTGTTGCACATGGAACTTACACTATATTAGCAGTGGCAGATTATTATTATTATTATATTATTCAAGACTGTTTCTTTAACCAATAATATATATATATATATATATATAATATATCTATATATATATATATATATAGATATATATATATATATATATATATATAGATATATATATATATTCCCAGCTCCACCAAGCCACCACTGTTGGGCCCCTGAGCAAGGCCCTTAACCCCCAAGGGTATATATATATATGTAGAGTAATTAACTGTAATAGTATTTAGAAAAATTCAATGGACATATTGGTCTAAATGCAAATTTCAGCAAAATTCCTTATTGGATGCTTTTCTGCTCACCACAGTTTTATTTTGGCTGAGGCGCCTGAATGATTCCGTATGAATAAAGAACTTAGGAAGAACAGGAAATCAGCAATTTCTAAAATGAACAAAAAACTCAATGGTTAAAATGGTTAAAATCACTGAGATCAAATTTTTTTTATCTATTCTGAATATCTATTCTGAGGTTGGATATACGGTAAATATTAACAAAAGCACTGGCTCTGCATATGCGTGATTGGTCATAATATTTTGCTGCTATACGGAGGTGCTTAAAATTGAAGTGATTGGTGACTGTATGTGAAAAGTGAATCTGAAGAGTGTAAATGTCAGAGAGTGACTGTTGGACTCTTGGGTTCAGTTCTAAACCCTCACTCACTTAAGCTAGTTCTGTGCTTTGGTTTACACTTTACATTAAAATGTTGCCCCAAGAAAAATAACTTGTGGTCATGTCTGAAAGTACCATAGGTATATGCATTAAACATAGTCCTTTTCTACACATTATTAATATATTCTATTCAATTCAATTCAATTCTATTTGTATAGCGCTTTTTACAATGATCAGTCGTACACAAGCAAAGAAATCAAGCTGAGGGCGATGGTGGCAAGGAAAATCTCTCTGAGAAGGAATAGGATAAAACCTTGAGAGGAACCAGACTCAACAGAGAACCCATCCTCATTTGGGTAAAAAAACCAGATAGCAGGAATTATGCAGTCACACTTTATGGAACGTCTTTATGGCAGAGTGGAAACCTCCTCGGTCACCCGGAGGCAGGTCACATGAAAGGGTCTGGCAGGTCCGGAGTGGAGATGGGGTCTGGATTACTGGCAGCTTAGTTGTGGCATATGTAGCTCGACAGAGCGAGAGAGAGAAAAAAAGAAAGAGGGAAGGAAGGAAAAAAGAAAAAAAGGAAAAGGAAAACAGTTAAGCAAAATGGCAGTTACAGTGTATAAAGTGAATGTGTAGTTAATGAACAGTGCAGGCATGGACTCCGGCAAGACTAACTAGAACAGCATAACTAAAAGGAGAACCTCACAGACGTGAGAGATCCCTGACCAACCAGCCGCTCTCATCATCAACAACATGATCAATAAGAGAGGGGAAGAGAGCAGCTAAACATACCAGATCACCTTAATACTCAACATCCATCAGTCCCCCAGATCTACTCCTTTGTCTAAGCCGAATCTATTCACAAAATGCTCGACTAAAGAAATAAGTTTTTAGCCTATTCTTGTAATTTGTACTAATACGCACGATATAGCAAAAGGTTTGTAGCCACTTTACCAGCACACCTACATTAGTGTGTCTTTCCCAAACTGTTGCCAAAAAAAGTGATGTAGAAAGTCCTTACATGTTGTGGCATAACATTAGTTTGTCACTGGAATAAAGAGGCTTAAACACTGTTCCAACATGATTACGCCCTGGTCTAAAGTCCTTAAGCTCTATAAATACATAGTGTTTTTAACAGGTGGATTAATAAACCATTCTTTTTTTTAGGAAATTGATTATAGTTTGGTTTGTAATTATACAGTTTATTTGTTGTCCAGTTAGCAGTAACAATAATTTGGACATTTATTATATTAAAATGTAAAATTGCCTGCAAATTGTAATAGTTCTGTAACACCCTCAACTACAATGATTCATCAACGTATACAGTGATTTTTTGCACATGTTCTCAAGCCATGGCATGGTTCCCAGAAAAACATGGTACAAGCCAGAACTAATATTTTACATAAATACAACCCAATTCATCACAAAGTCGTATGTGTTGCTTCAAAGCCACAACAACAGCACACATGAAGGGATATGTGGAAGCAGCTGATCCATCTACCCCTTTATTTTAGGACACCAGCTGGTGATTTACAGTAAACCCGTGATCTGGCAGCTACAAACATTAATCACATTACATTGGTTAATTTCAGTCTTTCAGGATGCCATAACAGCCACCTCTTTTAATATCCTGCTTGCTCATCAGAAAAAAACCTACAGAAGTGATTCAATAGCTAAAGTGGATCATTTGCACGGCCTGCAGGAACCGGTGTCGTTTAAAAGATCACACTGTGAAACACATCACGGTAAAGAAGACAAACCCGGGGTTGTAGCTTAAAAGATATACCCTAAACTACCCATAAAGATTTATTCTGATCTACCCTTAAAGATTTACCCTGATCTACCTTTAAGGAGTTACCCTGCAGTACCCTTAAAGATTTATCCTGCTTTACCCTTAAATATTTACCCTGATCTACCCTTAAAGATTTATCCTGATCAACCTTTAAAGAGTTATCCTGATCAACCTTTAAAGATTTACCCTGATCTGCCATTAAAGATTTACCCTGATCCACCTTTAAAGAGTTATCCTGATCTGCCATTAAAGATTTACCCTGATCCACCTTTAAAGAGTTATCCTGATCTGCCATTAAAGATTTACCCTGATCTGCCATTAAAGATTTACCCTGATCTACCATTAAAGATTTACCCTGATCCACCTTTAAAGAGTTATCCTGATCAACCTTTAAAGAGTTATCCTGATCAACCTTTAAAGATTTACCTGTATCTACCCTTTAAGATTTATCCTAATCTACCCATAAAGATTTATCCTGATTTACCTTTGAAAACATTTATCCTGATCCACCCTTAAATATTTACCCTGCGCTACCATTAAATCGTGATTCTCCCTTCTGTATTTTACCCATGATTGTTTATCCTAATTACTAGGATGTGCCCTTAAAACCTTACCATTTTTGGTATTCTTTGGATACCACCCAAGTTTGGTACCTTCTTCCAACCAACTCTCCCAAAAAACAACAGGAATTTCATCACTATGGTTATTTTTGGGATTTTATATATATTTATTTATTAAATCTAATTATAGTTTTTACTTTTCTGTTTTCCAAAGAACACAATGTTTATTTCAAATTAATTCATTTATTTACACAACTTTACACAGTTGTGTGTCTTTGTTGACGCAGACAAGGGTATATCTATCACATCTATTACACAATCTTATTAATAATTTATACAAAATAAACACACAACATTTACCACATATTCAGTTATATGTAACCTTTTTGTTAATATATATCTATACAACAAACTTATCATCCGAGGTATTATTGTGCTCTGACCTGTAGAGATGCTTATTATTACTACATTGCCTTGAAAAAGTATTCATAACCCTTAAATATTTTCACACATGTTGTTACCTTACAACCACATGTGCAAAGCTGCTAGAGACATACACCAAAAGACCTGCAGCTGTAATTGCAGCGAATGTTGTCTCTAAAAAAGTATTGGCGCGGGGGGGCTGAATACAAAAATGCACGCCACACTTTTCGGGATTTTTTATTTGCTTTAAAATTTTGTAAACCATATATTATTTATGTTTTTACTGTACAATTATGTGCTACTTTGTGTTGGTCTTTTACATAAAATCTTAATAAAAGCATTTAAAGTTTGTGGTTGTAAGGTGACAAATTGTAAAAAAGTTTAAGGAAGAGAATACTACTTTTTCAAGGCACTGTATCTTCATCACCACAACATTTAAGTTCATTCATTCATTCATCTTCCATAGCTGCTTATTCCCTAATTCAGGGTCACGGGGATCTGCTGGAGTCTATCCCAGCCATCTCTGAAAGGGCAAAAGGCAAGAGGGGGACCACCATCACAGGACCACACACTCACACTCACTCCTACGGGCAATTTAGAATCACCAATCAATCTAATATACATGTTTTTGTGACTGTGGGAGGAAACCGGAGAACCTGGAGTAAACCCACGCAAGCACAGGGAGAACATGCAAACTCCAAACAGAAGGACCCCTGCCTAGGAATCGAACCTGGGACCTTCTTGCTGTAAGGCAATAGTGCTTAGAAACCCTATGGTTAAACATTATCCAAGATTTATTTAATTGACATCAAAAGCCATTCTTTGTAATAATTATTAAGGTAATTAAAGGCAAACGGTAATCTATAACCTCCAGCTGTCTGTAAATTAGAGGCTATAACTTTTTACAAGACTGTTAAATAACTGTTTGCTGTGGTACTGTGAAAGCTTACACCCGTACACACACAGGTGGCGGTGAGAACAGAAGCAGGAAGGTTAGGAAGGGTTAAGGGGTGGGAGTGTTAAGAGCTCTGTTGTTGCAGTGTTTGCATTAATAAGATTGGACAGGTTGACCAAGTAGCTTTTCCACCCCACTGCACACTAAAACACACACCATCTAAAATAAAACTAATACATCAAATCTAATCCATTTAACCACTTTATTTTACCTGTTTGTCAATGCTGGTATGTGAATTAAAACATCATTAAAGCCTTTTTCTTTTATAAGAACAAATTATTTGTCTCACAATTTCTTTTAAAATAGGTTTTATTTTACTACAAACACAGTCGACATTTATGGTAAACCAGAATCAGAGCGATGTCTCTTAACAAAGGGGGAAAAACAAACTAGGTAATAGGGCAAGAAATACAGCGGTGGATTGACTTACGAGTTTAATTCGTTCCATGATGGAGCTCGTAACTCAAATTACTCATATGTCAAATCAATTTTCCTTATGGGAATAAACTGAAATGCGATTAATCAGTTCCAGATCCCCAAAAAACACCACAATTTTTTTGTTACATGTTTGTAAATTAGAAAAATAAACGTATTATTAATGAATATTGTATAAAAAAAAAACAATTCAATAGGATGTACTGCAATAAACTGGTTTTATTAAGTATAATGTACTGCATTTACCTTGGAGATCAGACGACTCCACTTGCTAACTTGTTTATGTCTGACTAGCTATCGAGTAAGACATGCTATCGTTAGCGAGTAACGAGCATATCTCATTTGATAGTTAGTTAGACAATGCGATGCTGGGCGGATTTTACGGCGTTCACTGTGGCGTTCGATGCAGTAACTAGCGGTTGGGTTAGCAAAAAAAGCAAAAAATCGACAGAGAGACGACTTGTATCTCGTTAGTTGGGACACTCGTAAGTCAAAGTACCGCTGTAACAGGAAGATTAGCAGAAAACGGCACCATAAAATGCTGAGACATGGTAATAAAGGCGGAATTATTTAGCAAGAGAAGAAGAGTGTGTGTGTGCACGCATTATAAAACAGGATGGTTGGTGAGAACCAAGAAAAAACTGACTTTTGTTGTTGTACCGACTCGTTTCTATCAGTGGTTTAATTTAATAGTGTTGAAAGACCCAGACTTATTTGTAAGAACATGTGGATTATGAGGATATGTTTCAGATGGAGAATACAAATCACTTTTGTTAGTCCCTTCTGGATAAAGAAGTTTTGCCAAAAGGAAGTGGTTTTGGTTGCTGGCAGAGGAATCGTGCTTTTGAGAAGTGGATGATGAAGGATTAGAGTCAGTAAATTGGACTGATATTTTGATGCTTTATCTAATCCTAACCTGCTTGTCTGAGTCTAGAAGTAGAAGTCAGTGTCCCTGATTTCTGGTAATTTTTAAGGTCAGTAAGCAGGAAATAGTAAGTGGTTAATTCCAGCTAGTAAAACCATTCTTAAGAGAAATCCTCCATATCTGATTTTATAATTATATTCAGCCTGGGATCATTCACAAGGTAAACATGCTAGTGGGAGTGTTTTAGAGGAATTTCTTAGTGCTGCCATAAAAAATACACCAACTCCCTCTTCAGAAACTTGTGGGTAATAAAGAGTCTGGTGATGATAGTGCATTACGTGGACACAATGCCTAAGTGTATCTGTGCCGTCAGCATTATTCTAAAATAGCAATAAAACAAATAGGCAAAATAGCTGGAAGGGATCATTTATTTAAAAAAAGGGGTGGGGGGGTTACTATAAAAGCTATTGTGTCAAAAAGAGCTTTTGAGCAGCTTCTTTTCTGGAAGAAGTTAAATCTTCTGCCATACTTGGCTGAAATAGTAATAATTATTATTGTTATTATTATTATTAAGTTTATTTAGGCCGTCTTACAATTCAATCAGGGTCGACTTACATTAGTAGAATATAGAAGAAGAGAGATGCACGGGAAAAGGCTTCCATGTAAATTTTTATTTCAATTCAATTCAATTCAGTTTTATTTGTTTAGCGCTTTTTACAATGGTGATTGTCACAAAGCAGCTTTACAATTGAAGAAATTATGAGACAGAATGAAACAGAAATCAGTTTGTCCCTGATGAGCAAGCCGGGGCGACGGTGGCAAGGAAAAACTCCCTGAGATGAGATAGGAAGAAACCTTGATAGAAACCAGACTCAACAGGGAACCCATCCTCATTTGGGTGAGAACAGGGAGCAGGGATCATGAGGTTACATTGTGTGTGTGTAACCAACTATAATCATTAGTCCTTAGTGAGCAGCCGGAACGTCTTTATGGCGAAGTGGGTCGTCCTAGATCGCCCGGTGATGCATCATCCGCTGGGCTGGTCACAGGGAAGGGTCCCACAGGACCGGGTCGGAGGTGGGGTCTGGATCACCGGCAGCTCCGTTGTGGCGTATGTAACTCAACAGTGAGAGAGAGAGAGAGAGAGAGAGAGAGAGGGAAAGGAAGGCAAAAAGAAGGAAAACAGTTAAGTGACAATGTAATCACACGGTTTGGATTGATTAAATGAATAATGTAGAGTGCAAGGATGGACTCCGGCAAGACTAACTAGGTCAGCATAACTAAAAGGAGAACCGGAGGGAAACACAGACATGAGGGCTCCCTGATATGTTAAGCAACCAGCCGCTCTCATCATCAACACCGTGATCAATAAGCCAACATCTACCTCATCAAACTCAAATCCTCAACACCCGTGATCAGAGTGGAAGACATCTAACATCCCATAATACTCAACACCCATGAGTCCTCCAGATCTGCTCCTTTATCTAAGGGGAATCAATACAAAATGCTTGATTAAATAAGTTTAAACACTAATAGTCCAAAACAGCATTTGGAAAAAGCAGGAAGTGGGAAACACTTTATTTATAAATTAATTGTAATATTTATTATTCATTTTATCCAAAACACTAGCAATAATATCATTTGAATTATGATATAATAAGTTTGGAGTCCCCCCTGAAAAATATTATTATTCTTGGTTATGTCTTTGCATGCCTGGAATTCTCTTGAGCAGCTTTATAAGATATTCACGAGCCTGGAACCGTCTTTAAAACTTTTCCACACATGCTGAGGCATCTGTTAGATGTTCTCGCAGTATCACCTTCACTATTTGTACGTTCTCTTTCTTTCTATTCTTTCATTTTTAAAAAACTCATTTTACTGAGAAATCAAAAATCTTTTTATTCAAGAATTATAAAAATCTTGCTTTAAAAAAGCATCATATTTAACAAGTGGCTAAAAAGGAAGTGTGTTACCATGTGTCATAAAGTAAACTACATAGTTAAAATTAAAGACGTATAGAGTACATTACATTTGTACATTTACAGCATTTGGCAGACATTCTTATCCAGAGCGACTTACATCTATCTCTTTTTTTATACAACTAAGCAATTGGGATTAAGGGCCTTGCTCAGGGGCCCACATTGGAGGCTTGGTGGCGCAAGAAATCGAACCCAGGTCTTTCTGGTATTAGTCCAATACCTAAACCTACAAGCTAGACTGTAATTTAAACTCACAATAAATTTTATTTTAATTTTTGCACATGTTAAAACTATTGCAATTTTTATTAATTATTTGTTGTAACTTTGTGAGGTTATTCATAGCTTTAGCCTTAATTTAACACATTTAAACTAAAATCTAAACGTCCCCAGTGCACATAACTATTAAATTTATACCTCCGTAAACTGAGCTGGGTTATGCAAGCGTGATATCGTGAATAGAAAACAGACTCATGCTGGATTAGTGCAACAGGCCATTAATCAACTGCTGGGAGACTATTAAACGTATTCAGATGATGTCTTTTTAATCCAGATTCTAAACTTCTTGCCAATAGTAAAATGTGTGTCAAACAGAGAGACCAAATCTAAAAGTGTTTATACCTATATATCAGTGGTGAGCCGTCAGGGCCAGTCCTTCTCTGCTGTTCTAAACACTCTCAGAATCACTGACCTACATTAACAACCTAAATTCTAATATTTGATCCATTAAATTATATTAATTTATTCCAACAGTTTATTCTCTTCATTTCGTAGTGTTTCTCTTGCTGCACTGCTTCCAGTACGTGTATGTGGATGTTAGATTTTTTTGTCCAATCAGATTTCAGTTTCTATGTGCTGCCATGTTAATCTAATCTGCCAAAGCCTTCAGAATCAGTAGTGCTGCCCATATTATTATAACTATATTAGTAGTGCCAGATTGCTGATTGGTTAATATTATTAAAGACTGTTTCTTTAACCAATCAGATTTTTTAACCCGCCTTGAGACCCGCTAGCTGGTGTACGATGACATAATTTTTCCGTCCTCTAATTAGTTGTTCAGAGTAAATTTTTACAGCCTGCAGACTAGCAAAACACGTCTGTAGAGGTGAATTAGAATTTTTAAGCCGTTAACGGCTGACGGAGGAGGAGAAATAAATTTCTCGGACATACTTTTTTAAGGCGGATTTTTTCTGCAGTAAAGTTTCCGTGGTTTTGTCCGGATGGCCATCTAAAAGACAAGATATCACTGAGAAACTCCCTTATTGTCCTCAAGTGCTGGTGGCGCCGGTGAGCTCCAACAATAATAACAAAGAACAGACGTGTTAGTGTAGATGCCATTCGACTTATGGTATACAGATATATTGGTGGTGTTTCCCTGTTCTGGTTGACCTGATTATTGCAGCCTAACTAACCTTTAACGGATTGAAATCTTGAGAATGTGTGTATTATGTGTAGGCCAGGTTAAAGAGATGTGTGACAGTGTGTCATGTAATCAGGTACTATTTATATGTTTGGTATTTTAGTACTGTTACTAACTGTACTATCAGGTTTTCTCATAGGTGAATGACACATGATGTATTATAGTAATGTTGTTACTGGTCTGTGCACGTTCAGGCGTTCAGAAAGTGTGGATTCGGAGTCACCTGGGCTGCATTTACTTAATGGGTTCCAAGACACACAGTCTGGAATGGAATTTAAACCATTTTCCAAGCATCTTTAAACAGAAAGGAATGAATGTTGGATACTGTATATCATAATTCATTGATAAATATTTAACATTTTCCTACACATGCTGTATAAATATGCTGGGAAACATCACAAGCAGGTTCACAAGTTCTCCACAAAGCAAGCGCAATAATGCAATCTTCACAAGAGACAAGAATAAACTAAAGGTTTATTTGAGGTTATTTTGCCTCTTGAGCATTTCGAGTCGACTGGGTGTCCTCTAAGTGATGTCCTTTAAGTGATTCCTTCCAGGCATGCAGCTAATGATTTTATTTCTTTTGCACAGCCACTGATTAATTTCCAGATGTTTTACATCAGAACAGGAGTGAGTGATGAAAGAGGAGATTTTTTTGGTATGGATTATTATGGATGGTGGAAAATATTTTACTTTAATTATTTTTAAGCGCTAAGAGGGAGTTTGGGTCTGTAATCCAGTTAATATGGTAAAAGTTTTCTCTTCTGTAGACACACATGGTGGATTTTGATGACTAATTAATAATATAGTTAGGATCATGCCTATAGACTCAGAATCGGAATCAGAAGAGCTTTGATGCCAAGTAGAAATTTGTTTTGGTGACAAAAGCTTCCAGATGAGCATTTTTAAGTAAAACAGTAATTAAGAGCAAACAAAAGAAAAATAATAATAATAATAATAATAACATTCAACTTCATTGTGGAAGGTACGTGTACAGAGCCAATGAAATGCATTTTTCGCATATCCCATCTTAGTAAGTTGGGGGTCAGAGCACAGGGTCAGCTATGATACAGCGCCCCTGGAGCAGGAAGGGTTAAGGGTCTTGCTTAAGGACCCAACAGTGGTTGGCTTGCCAGTGGTGGGCCTTGAACCCAGGTGTTTCTGGTCTTCAGATCAGCAACTCAGCACCTTAACCATTTGAGCCACCACTGCCCAAATAGAAGGTTATTGCACATTATCGGTTATTAAGAGAATAAATATAGTACAGATTTAGGTAGTTACAGTAATATTGCAGCGTGTATATTATTTAATTTTTATTGAACAATGGGGAGGGCATTTAAGTGTTCATGAGGTAGACTGACTGGGGGAGGAAACCTTTCCTGTGCCTGGCTGTCCTGGTGCTTGGTGCTCTGTAGAGTAGTAATGTTCCACAGAGTCTGCTAGCCTGGAAGTCCACAGAAATTACATTTTATGTAAATA
>VCAZ01000006.1:2266150-2288650 GCA_005784505.1 Bagarius yarrelli | reverse complement strand
ATTTCTTTCTTCGCATATCCCAGCTTGGAGAAATGGCGGTCAGAGAGCAGGGTCAGCTACGATACAGCGCCTCTGGAGCAGGAAGGTTAAGAGTTCTGCTCAAGGACCCAACAGTGGTGGGCTTGGAAGCGATGGGGCTTGGAAGCGATGGGGCTTGAAGCGATGGGGCCTTCCTTGTCTTCCGATCAAAAACATTTGAGCCACCACTGCCCACTTTATTATATTCATAGTCCTGCATTTGTTTGCAAACTGTTACAGAAGTTAACTGCTAAGTTCACATGTAACTACCTATAACTTAAGAACCCATTATTCACAGCTTCATGGTCTCCTGTTCTTCTGCTCCCACTGTCCAAAAACATGCAGCTAGGCTGAATTTTCAGGATTAATTGCCCATAGATGGGAGCATGAATGATAATATTTCCCCGCAATGGACCTCATCACCTTTAATCCCTGTCTTCTCTCTACTAATAACACTCACTTGTTTTTAATCACACTGTTCCCCTTTAAATACCCCAGACTGTCTGTTTGGCTCTGTTAAGTCTCGCTCCAGCACTGTGTCTGGTGTGAGTCTACGCTTTAGCAATGTGCTTACAGTGCTTTATTTGCCTGTCTTGTGTGTCGGAGTTTTGCTATGCACTGCCAGGCAACGGTTTGTTTGCTACAGAGGTTCTGAAACCAGTGTTAGTCTGTCCGTTATTCTGCTTTGTAGAATAGAAATATTTATTATAGCAAAAAGACAAAATATGATGTGAACAAACAGACTGATTAATTCCCAGAGGCTGAACTTACGCCAACACGGTTTCATTTACGGCATTTGTCAGACGCCCTTATCCAGAGTGACTTACATTTATCTCGTGTATACAATTGGGGGTTAAGGGCCTTACTCAGGGGCCTAACAGTGGTAACTTGGTGGTGCTGGGAATAGAACCCCGAAATAGGAGTTATTGTAAATTACCAGACGCAAACCAGTAGAAGGCGAGGAGACATGGAAGTATGTTGCAAGAATCTTTTAATTAAAGATTTAGAACACACTGCAGCATTTTCTGGGGTCTCACTTGGCAAAAGACAAACCTCCGGTTCTTATACACATTTTGGAGGCTGTTCTATCAAGTTTTGCTAATGTTACAGCTTTAGATCTTTTGTTAAGATTGCAGACTTCTTGACTCCGTCACCTACTTCAGACTTCCTGACTCCCCTTTGTTAACAAAGTTACTTCGATATGTTGGGATCGAGACCATGTTAACACAATTTGCTTGTCAAAGGCTTACCCAAAAATATGTTTTTTCCACAGAGTCCACCACATACACACACACACACACACACACACACACACACACACACACACACACACACACACACACACACACACTCAACACCCAATCCTTCCACCATTCAACTTGCACAATCACCAGAGTACTAATTAATCACACCAGCAGCTCATCTCCCACTCACTTTCACTTCCCTATTTAAGAACACATTCCACACACACACACACACCGAACACACACACACAGTCAGAGTCTGGTCTTGAACCAATATGCTTCTGCTACACTCATGCCTAACCTGCTTTGATTCCCATTTCCACTCTTCTACAATTCAAGCTCTCACCAGTCTGTTTCCAGTAACCATTTTCCAAGCTCCTGTGTCCTCCAGCCCTAAGTCCTCTGTTCCTGTGGCTCTGTGAATCCTCTCCTGCACTTCTACATGCCCCGCTGGTCTCTGCTAACCAGTATGGTCCTCCAGTGTGTTTTGTCCTATTGGTTTCTTAATAAACACACCTATCTGGGTTTAACTAACCTGTGTCTCCAGTCTTGCTTTCCGTTACAATTGCACACATGCACTTTATGAGAAACTTTGTTTATATGATTAGTCATGTTATGTAATGTAATTGTTTCCTGTAGCTTTGTGGTCCTGGAGGAACATTGTTTGATTTTACTACGGACTGAACCAGTTAAACAATGGTCAAAGGATAGAGAAAGCTGCTGGACTTGGTTGGAGAAGCAAAATTTACTTTAAACTTTTTTGGTAGATCCACCTATTCTAGTCTGCATCTAATTTAGCCATAAAAGTATGTCCCGGTATTTGGAGAAAAACAGTTTATTCCCCTGGAAAAATTTTGGCTCAGCGTGTCCCAGCAAAGCTCAGCTGGGTTAAAGTGATGCTCCAGACTGAACTCCTTAACCCGACTTAACACAAGTCATGAGCTGTTCCCGCTCTCTGTCTTATATATAACTATTATATTATATATTATATATCATATATAACTCCAAAAATGTCAGGAGAAGAAAAAGTTTGGTTTTAGTTGTTTACACATACAATATTCATAATAAATACAATACGAATTTATTTTCATTTAAAAAAAAAAAAGTTTTATTTGTAATATTAATCTTGTATTAAAAACACACATGCTAGGGTAAATAGGAAGACCTGCTTGTACTAGTGCAATAAAAAGCACATAAATAATAAACACTGTGAAAATAAGCGAAGAAAACTAACTGTATATAGCAAAGAACATACAGTATCTCAGCCAGACAGTTATAAATAGGTTACAACCAGAATATGAAATGAGGTAATTTAGTGGATAAAGTTTCTCAGTTTAAACATTTGGCATGTTATATATGTTCTATTGTGAATAAAATATTAGTGCGATTAGACACTGATGTTGGGTAAAGGGGGTCTGGGTTGCAGCCGGTGTCCCAGTTTATTCCAAAGGTGTTTAGTGGGGTTAAGTTAAAATCTTGTCTCTGTCCGGGACACTCAGATTCTTTCCCTCCAACCAGAACACACCATGTCTGTATGGAGCTTAGGGACATTGTGCACAGGGACATTGTCATGTTGGAATTTTAGGTCCTGTAAAGGGAATGAAGTAATGCTACAAAATACAAAGAGAGTTTGAGGTTAAACCAAACACTGTTGGTGGGTGTGTGGGTGATGAAGTGTATGTCAAAAAAGTGTATCTTAAAAAAAACATACAGTAGCTTTGTTGTTACCAAATTAAAAAAAGCACTTTGAGTTTTATTTAAAACTTTATGTCGTATAAATGCCCACCAGTTTCCTAAACTACTTTTATTATTACTGTACAAGGACACGTGGTTCAATGTTGAATAGTAGACTATTGCTGCCACGATAAACTTCTAAAAGAAGGGGTGTGTCTCCATGAAGCGCCAGCTGTATATCATCAGTGCTCACCAACGATCGGCCACTGAGTTTTACAATGACATCACCTGCTTCAAGTCCACCCCTAAAAACCACAAAAAACAATAACAAATACGGTATTTTAAAGATTTTTTGTTTCGTTTATTGTGAAAAAAAAAAATATTTTAATTGGCATTTCGGCATGGACATACTTTTGCGCAGGAGAATCTGGAACGACCTCATGAACCAGAACTCCACTGCTGATATCAGGGAAGTATGGATCACTCTGTTTCATCTCTTTAATTATTCTAAATTATAAATAAAACATTTCAATGAAAATAAAAACACAATTAATAAGCACAATATTTCCACAGTATATACTATATGGACAAAAAATTGGGTCACATGACCATCACATTAATTAAACATCCTATTCCAGATTTGAGATTATTTGCATTCTGTAAAAAAAAAAAAAAATGAATATTGGCAGAATATTCGCCGATACGACAGCAAATCGATATATCGAACGGGCTCTACTTTTAATCAGATTCAAGAACAGCAAATTTAAACCTGATTAGCAGTTTTACTTACTCCTTTGTGAGGGTGATCATTCTGATTCCCAGAAACCTTTTCTTCGTGTGATTCACATCTGAAATCAAAGTAATACATTTTTTTTATTAGAACAAACAAGCATTTAGTTTGGTGGTGTGTCCTTGATTATACATTCTATTTTTAGTTTTCCAGTGTTGAGGGTTCTCAAGTTTTATTTAAATGTATACACTATATTGCCAAAAAGGTTGTGGACATCTAATCATGACATATATGATATGTTGGATAAGGACGTCTGCCAAATGCTTTGAATGTAAATATTTATGTGGGGAAGTGGTAGCGCACTGGTTAAGATGTCAAGTTTAAGTTCAAGGAGCTTTATTGTCATTTCAACAATATATAGCAGATGCAGTACACAGTGAAATGAAATAACGTTTCTCCAGGACTCCCCGGCGCTACACAAAACATAGAATTTCACAAGAGGACAAAGAGCCACTAAACAGGATAGACATAAAGTGCATGTGTGCAAACTAGTGCAGACAGTGCAGAAACAGACGGGACATAACAGACAGTGCAGTAAACAATACAAACATTACAAAGACAAAAACATGTGATACTGCTAATTGGAATATTGGGGTTTGATTCTCAGCAACACCAAATTACCACTGCTGGGCCCTTGCCAAGGCACTTAAGCCCTGATTGCTCCGTTAAATAAAGAGAAAAATGTAAGTCGCTCAGTCAAAAAACATGTTAGATTGATTGGTGATTCTAAATTGCTCGTAGGAGTGAGTGTGAGTGTGTGTGCCCCTGTAATGGACTGGCGACCTGTTCCCCTCCTGCCTTTCACCCTTTCAGAGACGGTTGGGATAGAGTCCAGCAGATCCCCGTGACCCCGAATTAGGAAATAAGCGGGTATAGAAGATAAATGAATGAATGAATGAATAAATGTCTTGCAGTTCTGGTAATTAGTGCACGGTAAAGCGCCAGCCAGAGGATGGATGTGTAATGACGATTGTGATTTTTGTAATTGTAATTTTAACGTTATACTATTAGTTAGTCCCTGAAATCACATAAAAGTACCTATACACTACATGAAATGTCTTGACTACAGTTTTATTTGGTAAAACGGGACCTGTAAAGTAATTGTAAAGTATCTGTTCTCACCTGAGTCAGACACCGCAGGCTGAGATGGCATGTACTGCAGACGAACTATTTTTTGTTTATCTGAAAAAGATACCGAAAAGTTATTTTACACAAAAGTGTACAGTTTGGCATAAACACACACAGATACCACTGCCTTAACTTGATGGGTAAATAAAGTGTGAAAATGTTACTTACACCACACAGGTCTTACCCTTGTACTGCTTGTCATGAGAATTGTCTAGAAATCGATTAATACGGTCTGATGGAATGGCAAAGGAGATCCCAGCTGTCACCTTCAGTGTGTTTATTCCAATAACCTCACCGTCCTGGGGTTTAAAAATAATTAACATGTCATTAAGCATCCCTCCTTCTACAATGAACTACGTTCCTGTTAAATGCAAAATTCGATGCATGGCTTATACTTACAAGGTTAACAAGTGGCCCACCTGAGTTTCCATACTATACAAGAGAGTAATAAAGGAGAGAGAGATGAGATGTCAAATATTTACATGTTGTCATCAGAAATATGGATATGGAAGTCTCACATTGATGATGGCATCAGTCTGAATGTAGTCCATGTCCGAGTCCCGGATGCCGAGCTCTTTGCCATCTCGCTGTGCCGTGCTCACAATTCCTGTAGTCACAGTGTTCTGCAGGGCAAACGGGCTACCGATGGCCACCACAAACTCTCCTGGGCGCAGGTCAGCTGAGTGGCCCAGAGGAAGAACTGGAAGCCTTTTCTGATACATAATAATAGACACACACATAACGAAACTGTGAGAGTTCTTCACATGAATCCATTGGTGGCCACCTGACCATCATGACCATATGTGACATTTTGTTACAGATTTTTTCCAACTTTTGGTGTTTTAATAAGCTTTACTCCTCTAGGAATGCTTTCCACTCCATTTCTACAGCCACAAAAGCATCACTATATGCAGATCAGACACTAATGTCAGGTGTTCCACTTTATTATAAAGCTGTTCTGTGGTGTTAAGGTCCAGGCTCTTAGAGTTCTTCCACTCCAACCATAACACACCAATGTCATCATTTTGCTCAGAGGCTTTGTGCACAGGTGCATTGTCATGCTGGAACAGTGTTAGTTCAGTGATGAAAAACGCTACACAACATAAAGATGTTCTAGACAACAGTGTGCTACCAAATTTGTGTCAATATTTTGGGAAAGACAATTTTGTGAGTTTTTTGGCAGGGTAAACAACAAATCATTCTCTCAAAAATAGGACATTATTATGATATATAAAACTTCATATTCAGCACATTATAGAACCATGTGGTAGCTCAGTGATTAAGGTGAGCAGAAGATTGCGGGTTCAATTCCCAACACCACCAAACTGCCACTGCTGGGCCCCTGAACAAGACCCTTAATCCTCAACTTCTCAGTTGGAACGTCTGCCAATTGCCAGTAATGTAATTAGGGGAAGTGGTAGTGCAGTGGTTAAGATGTTAGACTACCAACTTGAAGACCCGGGTTTGATTCCCAGCACCTGGCCCTTGAGCATGGCCCTTAACCCCTAATTTCTCAGTTGTATAACAGGAAATAATGAAAGTCACTCTGGATAAGGACGTCTGTAAATGTTAAAAAAGAAACACACACAGAAGAGTCTGGCTGTAACCAAAAAAAACAAAAACTATGAGACCGATTTCGATAAGAAAACCAGAAACAAACACTTTGTGAGGTCTGCTAACACTCTTAAGCAAGAATACTCTGACGCCAGTACTGTTTCCATCCCAGCCTTTCCTTTAATCTCCAATAATATAAACCAAGCATTCAGTTCATTTTCTAGTCAGGCTGATCGAGTGTTTATGTTTAAAATTCCCACACTCTAGCAGACCAATGCTAACAGGTCTAAGTAGCCAAGACGTACTCAATAGTGGGATATAAACCAGCTCACGGAGCAGGAGAGGTAAGATCACACCGCCCGCTATGGTGTATATGTGAGAATTACCATCAGAGGTGTTGATAATTAATGAGTAATTTACAGTGCATGTGGAAAGCTCATTAACACCTAGTAATGTCACACGAGAAAAAATTCATCTGTGCCAGAAAACCGTACAGCCTTATAAACTGAAGCCTTTTTAGGAAGTGTGCATTTCAGGCTCACAGCTAGGACCACAGTGCGCTTAGCAGTGTTATTCTAGCCAAATTGTGAGATTGTGTTATTCAGATATTCTAGTTTGTTATAGACAGCCATATCGTTTGAGGTCAGAAAAATATGGATTTGCATATTTGTGCAGATTTTGTGCATTAACACGGATTAAAGTCTTTACATCTGAGTTGAAAATATGAATTGCTAGGTATTAAAAATGAAAATGTTTACCATATTAGTAGAATACGAAGGTCAGTTAGAGGTCATTGTATGTATCAAGCAGTAAGGGAAAATGGCATAACACATACAATGAAGTAATACTGGTCTAGCTTAACATTCAGTTATTAAACATTCGTTCAATATTTCATGCTATGCTATTTTACATTTATTGGTATAAAAGTTGGCAACAAGGCAGCATGTTCTCCCTGTGCTTGCGTAGGTTTACTCCGGGTTCTCCGGTTTTCTCCCACAGTCGAAAAACATGTATGTTGGGTTGATTGGTGATTCTAAATTTCCCATAGGAGTGTGTGTGTGTGAGAGTGTGTCCCTGTGATGGACTGGCAACCTGTCCAGGGGTACCCCTCTTGCCTTTCGCCATTACAGAGACGGCTGGGATAGACTCCAGCAGATCCCCGAATTAGGGAATAAGCGGGTATAGAAGATAAATGAATAAATGAATGAATGAATGAATGAGGTTGGCTATAAAATTATTAAAAAATGGTATGAAAATACTAGTATGACTTCCTACCATCGAGTCCTACCATGGCATGTTGGTTTAGATGATAATGTAAATAACTTTTTAGCAAAGAAAATCATTTTTGTTCTAATCTGTTTTGAAGAAGAAGCTCAGAGAAAACTATTAGTAATTACTGACTTGAGAAAATACAAGGCTTTTCATTGTATTCTATCAATAATAGAATTATTATTTGATAGAATTAATCATTCTATCAAACGACTACAACATGTTCAAAACTCTGTAGCTCGCCTGATCACCCACACAGGAAAGAACAATCACATTACATTATCCTCTATCACCTTCACTGGCTTCCTGGTTTCTTTGCACATACACCACAAGATACTAACTCTTACTAGCTTTCTATAACCTTGGTCCTACATACTGTATTTATCTGACTTACTTCTCCTTAAGATCTTCTAGTGAGGGATTGTTTGTTACCCCCAAGTTTCGTCTAGAGTTTATCGAAGCTAGGTCTTTTAGTCTTGCAGCCCCCAGATTGTGGACTGCTCTTTCTCCAAAACATTTGTCAAGCATCCTCCCTTCATTCAGTTAAAAACCTCTTGAGAACACATTTTTCTCTGAGTATTACTCTACTCTAGTCTATGCTGTTATGGACGTTTATCTATATATTCTTTTTGTATTTCTACTCTAACCTTGAAATTAGTCTCTGTATATTACTATCTTCTAGTATTATTGTTTATTTGTCTCTGTTCTTAAACTCTCCTGACTTTTTAAGTGAAGGAAATGCGCTATATTAATAAAAACTTGTGGTTAAATAAGCTTTGTTCATCCATAGATTGAATACACTGCTGTATTACCCGCGGGTTGACTTTAATGGTGGCGATGTCAGACTTCTTGTCGATGTCCGTTATGGAAGCTTCATATTTTTTTCCATCATGAAGCTGCACTCGAAGCTGCTGTCGACCGACCGTAGTGGCGCTGCTGCTGACCACATGAGCATTGGTCACGATCAAACCAGATTCTTTCACGATGAACCCCGAACCGCTGGACAACGGCACATGGCGGCCGAACAGCGGATGGCTAGACAGAAACATTGTTGGAGAATATGTCAGTCAAACAAAAGGTGGTCATTAGTTAATCTCAGGTTAATATTAAAGCACTTGTTAAAATAATATAAGAGACTTGCTGTTCCAAATATTGGAATATTATATGGGATTTAAAATTATGTATTTGTTAAAGTTGTAAAGTTTAACATTAATGATTGTTGTCTTCTGTTTCAGTATGTTTTTTGTTTGTTTTTCTGGGCTTTTATGACCTTCATTTGCAGGGTGGGGCAGGTGGGTGGGCTCAGGGGGGGTGTTTGTGCTGGCGCGCTAACTACACCATGATGACAGTCCTTTGGTTTCTGGTTGTTGTAATTGTAACTGAGGAAAAGCAGAATATTTAAGCTTTTAAGGACTTTGCACTTAACAGATTCTGGGCAACATTACAAGTTGCAATTTTTTTTCCTTGACCTATTAACTTCATGAAAATGTAAGTGGACATTTTTTTAGCTGCTGGAATTTAATTAGCCGTGGAAGCTGAATTGGTTTACGGATGTTCAGCAGCATTAAATATAACTATAAACTGTTAATCTAAAACAATAAACAAATATATGCAATTATATGCCAATTGCAGTGGTGAAAGAGGAATAAAACATGCCGGATCCTGCTGTTCGGGAAAAGTAATCCAATCCAAGTCACACTATCCAAGCCGTCACTAATGTTGCTGATTAGGGCAAATTAATATAATTAACACTTTGTAAAGAAAAATTGCATTTTATACAATCAAATGTGGAATTTATTTATTCTTAAAGCTTATATTGTCTAATTTTATTATAATTGTTTTTGGGTTATAAGCTTTTATAAACTCCTTTTTATAATCTCCAAGCGTAGGGTGATCCCATGTGGGGGAAGAGAAGTTGGCTTTGGGGTCCTTTTCCAATAGTAATTAAAGTGCCCAGCTCACAATACTTCCATCCATCCTTCAATTTTCTGTACCCGCTTATTCCCTAATTCGGGGTCAAGGGATCTGCGGGAGTCTATCACAGCCATCTCTGAAAGGGTGAAAGGCATGGATAGGTAAAAGCTGCCCTTTTTAATACATTTGAGCCCCTGCCCCTCTGTACTACCCTGATAGAGAGAGAAAATTTGTATTATTGTATCCATTACACTTTCTAATGCCAGCACCTGAGATAAAAATATTAAATATCGCATCTGATATCAGATTAGTCAATAAAGCAAGAGGATAAAGTGTATATGAGCTGGCGATGTGAGACATACTGATAAAACTGTCCTATAATTAAATTACAAGTCTAGCAACAATCAAGTAAAATAAAAAACACAATCTAAATTGTGAGAATTGCTTTATCATCAATACAATCATCCTGTTTGACTTAAACTTTTTATGCTTGGCTATTTTTCACATATTTCACATTAACTGGAATAAAGATGTTTTGCTCAACCATCAAACCAAACTGGAATTAAACCTGGAAACTGAACCAGATGTTTACTGAGCAAAGTCTCAACTATTCTCCGTCAGGCTGGATTCATTACTTAGACGAGTATTATAAACCGGGGCAGGGGAACAGACAGGTATGTGTTTTTATACCAAAAAAACATTCTCGGTTCCAATTACTAACATCGCCTGCGTTTTTCTAAAATTTCACTGCTAATAATATAAACCAGTGCATGAACTTTAATGTTTTCTAGCTTTTTGGAAATGTTAGGAAGCATCAAGCAAAAAAAAAAAATAGGATATTTACCTGAGGAAAAGCTCAATGTGAACCACAGCAGGGGCAATTTTGCCCACAACATCAGCAATGAAGTTAAACTTGTATCTGGGGCTGTTGTGGTTTGTAGGACCTATACTAGCAGAAACAATTATGCATGTTAATAATATTTCCCAGCCACTAGAAAGCAGAAAAATGTTTACAAATATTCATTTTTATGATTTTATTAAAATTTTCACTTTTAAAGGGTAGTATAGTAAACTAGCAGCCATAATTGATAAAAATTTATTTCAATTTTAATTTTATAACCGGGTATATTGCATATAACTATGCTGTTTTCCCAGTTAATTTTTTAACATTTATTGCTTTTTCAGCCCTTTGTTGCCCCCCCCACAACTATTTTGGCATCAAAATTGAAATGAGCTCATTTAGTGGATAAAAGTGTGAAATGTCTCGTTTTTAACATTTGTAAATAAAATGATGTCTTATGTTATTTGAAAGTCTTTTAGTTTTCATTTTATTTAAATAAAAAAAAATCATGTATAATAAATAAAAATAATATACGTCGATAGTACAAAAGTATTATGTAATAAATATGCTGTACATCTTATTAAGTCTTGCTCGTTGAATTTATTTATTTATGTATTAGTTATTTCTAAGTTAAAGTCATTAGGAATTGTTTTCAGTTGCACTGTGTATGATAATGGTAGCCTGCGGTGTCCTACTTGGAGCTGCAGATGCGCACAGATCTTTGTGCACCTGGGTGACCGGCGTTTTCCTCCGCTGCTGCGCTTTGCCACTGGCCGCCTCCAGCCTGCAAAGGTTTTCATAAGTTTTACCATCGCTGCCGCACACCGGGTGACCGTTTTTACACCGACAAACTCCTTTAGGCGATTTCTTTCCCCCGGAGCGCACACACTCCAGCCCAGCAGCGCAGGGAAGATCTCGCTTGCGCCCGCAGGTTGCGCCTTCAGCTGCCGCAGCACACACCGGGCAACAGCCGCACCGGTCAAGCACGCGCCCGCCCTGGCAGGAATCACGCGGTACTGGGCACTTAGTCATATTGCACTTGGACAGGCAGGGTGCAAAAGGCTCGGGTCCTGCGATGGTTTGCGCAAAAAGCGCAGAAACGGCGAAAAGCAAAATGTGCATCATGCGGTAAAACAAGCGAACTCAGGCGAAGAAATTACTCTGCGCGTGCAGCGTCACCGTGCCAGTGGGAGTCGTAAGTGAAGATGAATCATATTTACAAACGATTCAGAATCACGAATCGATTCTCAAACCGTGCGTAAGGAAGATAAGCTGTCTTTTCACTTCTTCTCAAATGGTCAGCTTGTTTCTCCCCTCTCCCTTTCCCTCTTCCACTCCCTCTCTTCCTCTCTCTCTCTCTCTCTCTCTCTCTCTTACACATACACACACATTGGTCCATTACCAGTCAACCAAAGGTTTTGATGAACATTCCTGCTACTGATATTAAATAGTTTATTGTGCTTTTTTAAAAAAACAAACAAACAAACATTTTATTAATACTGATGTCTCAGGTTTGAACCTGTGACTTTACATTTAACGTGATGCTGAAACTAAGCTGTAATTGGTTGCTTTACATGTCAGTCAGATGACGTCTCGGCCAATAGAAACTGACAGACATCAGATGGTCTCTAGCTAGATAAGGTTTACTTTTTTCTAAACAAGTACTTATCCTACAGAAAAAATAAAAACTGGTCCTATTACATGATTTTGCCCCCAAAGCATCTCTAAATCTTAGTTTACGCCTTCACCTTTACTGTGTCCAGTTACAGCGGCACGTTGAATGTAACACCCATCTGATAGGTGTGTGTCATTTCCAGCAAATTCTTACTGTTATGATCTCCAGGAAGTGGGGTGCATTCACAGGAACTCACACAATCATACAACAAATAATACACACACATATGTGGTTTTTGCACACAGAGATATCATCAATCATGTTTTAAAAAAAAATACACAGTTTGGTGGGTATAAGGGTTATGGTCCAAAATGTAATTTTTAAACTGTGATTAAGCGAGATTTTAAAAAGTTTGACAAAACATTCTGTGTGACAAACTAAATAATCTGATACACTATACGGATAAAAGTATTCGAATACCGGATCATTACATTATTGGGTTTTTACTTCCTATTTCAGATTTAGTCTCACTTCATTTAATAATAATCTCCATATTTCTTGAAAATTCCACTAGATTGTGGGTATGAAGATTTACCCATTGAGCCACAATACTAATGGTCAGTTTAGGCATCTAAGGTTGAGTAAGAGGGTCTGGGGTCATGCTGGGGCATTTTCATGCTGGAACAGTGTTTGGGTCTCATAGGCTGCATTTACACTGCAGATCCATCTATCCATCCATCCATCCATCCATCCATTTTCTATACCCACTTATTCCTTAATTTGGGGTCACAGGGATCAGACGGAGTCTATCCCAGCCATCTCTGAAAGAGCGAAAGGCAGGAGGGGTACACCACTGTCCACCAGTCCATCACAGGGCCACACATACACTTACACTCACTCCTATGGGCAATTTAGAATCACCAATTAATCTAACATATATGTTTTTTGGACTGTGGAAGGAAACCGGAGTAACACTGCTGCAGATCTTAATTTAATGCCCAAATCTGATTTTGTGACTATATCTGATTTTTTTTGATAACCTGCTTACATCTTTTTTAAAAACTGATCCATAATTGATTTTTGCATTTACACTTTGCACAGGAAAACAACCCAATGTAGATGTACTGACCAGAAAAGAAAGGAAAACACTGCAATAATCTAGGCATGCATCTGAAATGATTATGCAGTGTGTTGGTACTTTCCGCACCATATGTAAAGGTCAGCAAAGCAATGCTTTCTTTACGGGAAGGAAAAATAAGGAGAGCTCTTTCTTTCTCTCTCTCTCTCTCTCTCTCTCTCTCTCTCTCTCTCTCTCTTTCTCTCTGGACGCATTAATTGCTAAGTCATAAGTATCTTTTTTTAAATGGTACCCTAAGTTCTTGATTTGTTTAGAGTTAACAAACTGATAAATATTAAAAATACACAGTTCCGCTAATATATATATCATTGTTGGTGTCCACCTGAGTTGACGTCATGAGTCATAGGCGTTTATTTAATAATGTTCGACTAGATTGACAGGTGAAAATCTGATCTGTCTGTTTACATGGCAGACATTAATGCACGTATCAGATTCATTCATATTCATATTTCAGTATATGAATGACGCCTAAAACTGGTCTGAAAATATCAGAATCCATATGTTTTTCCTGCTTACACGGTCGTCTGTCATCTGTACCACATTTGAGGAACAAATCGGAATTGAGTCAATTAATACATGTGGTGTAAATGCGGCCTTAGTTTCAATGAAGAGAAATCTAAATGCTAAGCCATTTAGTGCTCCCAACAATGTGGCATCAGTTTGGGGGAAGTTTTGGGTGTTTTGTTTAACTTTTTTATGTTGGTGCATAATTAATATTGCGATAACTAGAATGATAATAAAAAACAATTTTTTTGACAGATCAATGACACGATATGTTGTTCATCACACCAGTACGAGTTATTTATTTTCCTTAATTAATCTAGATTGCAGCAATGATTCTGCTGATAATAAAATCAACGATTAATTTTTAGTTTATTCATTCATTTTTTTGCTACGGATGTGGCTTTAAAGCAATAGGTTGCCTAAAATATGAACCCGCTCACCTCTGTGCAGGGTGGACTAGTCCCAGTCTCAGATGCCATGTCATTAAATTGTTGGCTGAACATCTTATGCATATGGCAAAGGAAACTAAGACACTTTTAGTATTATAAAGTCACTCTGATAGGTTGAATTATAAAGGATTTTTGGAGGAGGTGTGTATCACATTTTTCAAGTTTTGCCTGGACACCACATGGTCAAGACGCAAAAAGGAAAAGGAAGTTGTCGTGTGTAAATCTGTGACAAGGAGCACTTATAAGAAATCAGAAGTTTATCTTCTCCTTATATGTGAAGTTGCCTTTGTGGACACAAATTGTAAAATTAACCACCTATTTACTTTTTCACACCTCTAAAGCTTAACAAATGAACTGTAATAGCTTGCTTAACAATTTCAGACACCATTTACATTATTTGGCAGATGTCTTTATCCAGAGCGACTTACATTTATATCTTTTATACAACTGAGCAATTGGAAGTTGAGGACCTTGCTCAGGGGCCCAGCAGTGGTGGCTTGGTAGAGATGGAAATCGAACCCACAATCTTTGCGTTGGCAGTCCAACACCTTAACCATAAGCCACCACTTCCCACCATCTTGGCCAATAAAAGCTGCTAAAGACTCCATACTGCTGACTTTGCTGTCAGTCTGAAGGTCTGGCTATGCAAAACTAGACTTTGTCGAATTTTGACAGTTTCCTTCTTTATTAATAAACATGGCTTTTCTTTGGACCAAAAGCTTCACATCGTCCCCATCCATCCACATTACATTTACACCATTTAGCAGTACAGCATTTATACCATTTAGCAATACTGGTACAACAGCTCACAAAAACTGTTAAAAAAGACAGTAAAGCAGGATTTTTAAGCTTTATTTATTGTAAATGTTAAGTGCTAGGTATCCGAGAAAAAAGTGGGTCCTAAATTGTCTCTTAAAGACAGCCAGTGACTTTGCTGTTCTGACACTCATTAAAGAAGTTCTTTGGTGCCAGGACAGAGTCGTGAGGCAGACCTATCTTGCATCTTAGTGGTTGGTGAGACTAGTCAAGGGGTGCTTGTGTATCTCAGAGAGCACAGTGCGAGTAATCGGGGGAGTGGTGGGGTGGGGGGTGAGGTGTGGTTATCCGGTTTTGGCTTTGTAGGCAAACATCAGTGTTTTGAATCTGATTCGTGCAGCTACTGGGAGCCACATGTAGAAATGTAAAACAAGTCCTAATGAACATCTTCAAAACTTTTGCAGCAAACTTTATAACATAAAAACTTGGAATAAATGGAATTTTGCCCAACTAAAAACATTAATTCAACGGTATGAGTCAGTGCAACAGGTATTTTATCAGTTTATACAGCATGTTGAAAATATACAAGCGGTTTCTGTAATATTAGAATCTTAAAAGCTCAAAAACTTCTCCTTTCTACATTATAGTTCAATAAGTCGATAGCACAGTGGTTAAGACGTTGGCTGCTAACCAGAGGATTATGGGTTTGATTCCCATCACCACTGAGTTACAACTACTGGGTCCCAGGGAAAGGTCCTTAACCCCCTAATTGTTCAGTTGTATAAATGAAATAAAGGTGTTGCCCCTTATAAGGACATCAGTTCAACTAGACTGTCCTTGTTGCCATCTTTTATTTTCCACTGGTGGAATGAAGGTGTTGCACTTCAGAGTCATGATGAGAAACCAGCACCAACGTGCAAAACATTCCTGAATTACAGGGAAAGTCTGAAACACAAAGGCTTCCAGTATGTCCTCACTTCACCCGTCATTCCTCAATCAGCAGTTGCAGGTCCATTTCTCCTTTTTCTCCTCCACGGCATTGGCTTTGGGACGAAGTTTAATACTTCGGACTATCTCCGTTTTTTTCCCTCTTTGCCTACTTATCTGCTGTACCAGTTTTCCGAAGATGGTGTCGACCTGCTCTCTGCTGCCACCTTTAGCTGAAAAAAGGTAGAAGGGCATGGAGTGGACTTCAGCTAAGTGCCGGCCTTGCTCAATAGTCGGGTTCATGCTTACAGTTACCAAGTCGGCCTTGTTCGCCACGAGCACTCGGGGAACATCTGGTCCAAGCAGGTGCTGCTGACACTCCTCCATCCAGAGGGGCAGGCTGCGAAACGAAGACGTATTGGTGACATCGTAGACAAAGACAACCGCGTGTACGTTGCGATAGTAGTGCTGTACCATGCACCTCCGAAAACGCTCCTGTCCCGCTGTGTCCCACAACTGCACCTGGACAGAGACAAAAATATATGAAGTTCAATAATAAAAACAAAAATTACTTTATTACGACTAGAAATAGTTTTAGGTAATTCTAGCTTTTTTTTTTTCAATAATGTCTAGATGGTATGACATTCTTAGATTTTAATCCACATTAAAAATAAATAATAATAAGATTTTGGATTAAAGTCGTAATACTTTGAGAATGAAGTAAAAATTACGAGAATAAAGTCGAAAGTAATACAAGATTAAAGTTAAAATACTTTGAGAAAAAAACTTGAAGCAAATCGAGCATAAAGTCGGATTATTTGAAGAATAAAGTCAAGATAGTGGGGGCAGCTGTATGTAAATCGGCAAATGCTGATTGGCTGCCTTACATCTGTTTTTCTCATCATATATCATATTTATTTTATGCTAAACAACAAAACATTTCTCGCAATTCTGTAAATATATTTCGACTTTATTCTTAGAAATACAAATTAATTCTCAGCATTTCAACTTCATTCTTAATGTATTACAACTTTATTCACTTAATTTCGACATAAAAGTTGTAATAGTTCGAGGATAAAGAAGAAATTAAGAGAATATTGAGATTATTTTATTAAATTCTACTTTATTCTTAAACTATTATGACTTTAATCTCGTAATCTTACTTATTTTTTTTAACAAGGTACTAAAACTCCATCATAAGGTGGTGTGTGTCCCTGTGTCTTTATAACAATGCTCTGTTAACACACTTAAGGTACATATGACTATTATTTTAAAATCCACTGCAGTTTTAGCAATCACACACACTTACACACTTAGACTTAGTCTGTGTGTGTGTGTGTGTGAGAGAGAGATTAGGGCTGTGTTAGGAAATGAGACACTGAATAAATTTAGAAAAAAAACTAACATTTTCCATTTTAGCGAAGATTCTTCATGTTTGAAACAATGAAAAACCTTTTCAGCAATTTCATTTCCTCTTTTCTGTTGGTCGACGAAAGGCCCCTATTAACATCTACTTCTGTCTGTAACGGTATTTTCAAAGGTTACAGGAAAACACAGACCACACGCTGGATTCTCCCCGAAAACACAAACACAAACACATGATTGTCTCTCAAGTTAAGGAGAAAAAAGAAACTGAATTATTTGGCAGGCAACCAAAACCAAAAACCATGAACAAAAGTCACTACCAAATTCATTCATTTATTCATCTTCTATACCTGCTTATTCCCTAATTCGGGGTCACGGGGATCTGCAGGAGTCTATCCCAACCGTCTCTGAAAGGGAGAAAGGCAGAAGGGGGACGCCCTGGACAGGTCGCCAGTCCATCACAGGGCCACACACACACACACTCACTCCTATGTGCAATTTAGTCACCAAATTAACCTAACATACATGTTTCTTGACTGTAGGAGGAAACCGGAGAACCCGGAGTAAACCCACGCAAGCACAGGGAGAACATGCAAACTCCACACAGAAAGACCCCTGCAGGGGAATCAAACCCAGGACCTTCTTAGTGTGAGGCAACCGTGCTGCCACATAAGACATAATAGTTGGATGTGCAATTAACCATTGGCATTAATCTATAATATGTTTTTTGTATTTTCTTTTATTTGCAGTTTCTGTGCTTCATATTTTACATATTTAATTTGATCTAGTTTGCCTTTATTATCTAATTTTATTTTATTAATTCAAATATATCAATAAACTAATCAATTCGGTTATTGTTATATCGTGTAAAAAATAAAAATAAAGGACATGAAAAATAATTACATTTACAGCATTTGGCAGACGTCCTTATCCAGAGCAACTAACATTTATCTCTATTATACAACTGAGCAATTGGGGGTTAAGGGGCCTTGCTCAGGGGCCCAAAAGTGGTGACTTGGTGGTGCTAGGAATCAAACCCTGGTGTTCCAGGTATTAGTCCAACACCTTAACCACTTTAACGTGGGCTCATGGTTAAGGTGCTGGACTGCCAACCTGAAGATTGTGGGCTCGATTCCCAGCTTCACCAAGCCACCACTGCTGGGCACCTGAGCAAGGCCCTTAACCCCCAGTTGCTCAGTTGTATAAATGATATAATGTAAGTCGCCCTGGATAAGGACGTCTACCAAATGCTGTAAATGTAACCACTGAACCACCGCTTGTGTCGTACTTTTCAGTTTTGTATTTTACTTGTTTAACATATGCAACAAAAATTATCCTAAATAAAAACATCCTTAAACTGCTGCAAGTTTTATACATGGGCTACACAAATCGCTGTGTTATATATATATATATTAAAAAATGCTATGTCCACTTTTGTTTGATTTCACTTTCTGCAATAAAAAAAATACCTTATTACGACCAGAAATATCCTTAGGTCCTAAATTTTTTTTTTAATGAATTAAAGGTCTAGATCAGGGGTGGGCAATCCAACCCTAATCAAACACCCCTGAACCAAACTTATCAAGATCTTACATTTACATTTACAGCATTTTGGCAGACGTCCTTATCCAGAGTGACTTATATTTATCTCTTTTTATACAAATGAGCAAGTAGGGGTTGAGGGCCTTGCTCAGGGGGTTCCGAGCAGTGGTGGCTTGGTGGTGCTGGGAAACGAACCCCCGTCTTTCTGCTATCAGTCCAAGACCTTAATCACCAAGCCACCACTTCTTGCTAGATAGAAAATTACAGGTTGAGGCAAGAGTTGGAGCAAAAATCTGCAGGACATCAGGCCAGTTTGGACACCAAAGGTCTGGATGGTATGAGACAGTTTTAGTCCCAGGTTAATAATAATAATAATAATAATAATATAATAAAATATAATAAAAATAATAATAATAATAATAATAATAAAAGTGAAAATTACAAGAATAAAGTGAAAAAAATAAGAATTAAGCCAAAGCAATACGACTTTATAATAACGCCGAAATTTAATCTACAGAATAAAATTGTTTTTTTTTATTGCATTTTATTTTGTTTGAAGTTTGTCCTCGATATGTTACAATGTATTTAATTTGATCTGGTTTGCTTTCATGATCAATTTTCAAACAGATCGATAAACTGACCAATTTGGTTATTATTGTTTAATCGCATAAAAAATTAAAATAAAGAAAATCCAAAATAATTATTAAAACCTTTTTATCTCCTCCTCCTCACCTTGATTTTCTCGCCCGCCACCTGCAGCAGTTTCTCTCGGAAGTCCACCCCGATAGTGGAGTCGGTTTTCTCGGGGAACCGCCCGGTGCAGTAAAGGTGACTGAGACTCGTCTTTCCCACACCGGCGTCTCCCAGCACGATTATTTTACACGTCCGACAAATAGCCGGTACCCAAAACTCACACGAGTCCATCTCACTTTACTAAAACACCTGTAAAGAGTTTATCCTGAGCAGCGGTGTGTGTTTCTTTACCCGAGTGGCGTAGTTACTGTTTTATTCCCCGCGCTGGTAGAGGAACTTAACTGGTGGCGATTGAACGAGATGAGGAACTCTCGCGAGACTATAGAGACATTATGGACATCTTACCAAAATTATATATGCTGAAGAATTAAGATTTCTTTTCACTGGAACTGTTCCAGCATGACAATTTGCACACAACAACCATGAAGACATGGTGTGTTAAGGTTGGGAGATCTCAATTGTTCTGTAACTGAACTTCACTGAACACCTTTCCAATTAACTGAAAGGTCGACTGCACCCCAGACCTCATCCAACATTTTTGTGTAATATAATCACTAATACTACTGTGGCAGAATAAGCAAATACCCTCAACAAGCCAATAGAAGGTCTTGGGATGATTATATAAGTGGGTGAGACTAAATCTGGATGTGGCTGCACAAAATCACATATGGATGTGATGATAAAGTGTCCCAATACTTTGGGCTCTTATAAGTGTATTAAATCATGTTGGGTAAGGACATAGTTTAAATATAAAAACTGAAATACTGTCAAAACCTTTAATGTGAATGCCAATTTTTATCTACATCTGGTCCCTAAAACCACATTTTGACGTTTAGATAAATGAACAAACACACACCATACACATTCAAACATTTAATACTACTCTTGTGGGAAGTGGTAGCACAAATGGTTAAGACGTTGGCCTGTAAATTGAAAAATCAGGGTTCGATTCCCAACACCAATTTATCACTGGTGGGCCCTTGAGTCCTTAACCCTCAGTTACATAAGAGATAAATGGAAGTCGCTCTGCCCATTTTTCTTTTTTCGTGTTCTATTTCACATTATTTTTTTCCTTTCTTCTTTTAAACATTAACACATAAATGCACCTGCATATAACCGATGCTACCACTTCACCAACAATGCGATTTCCAGATTCATGCCAATAAAGCACTAATGAACTGAAATAAAATTAAATTGAGAGAAAGATGGAGAGAAAGAGAAAAAGAGAACGTGAGAAATGTATATATACCTCTATAACGTGGATGTATAGTATGGTCTGTGGGGCTGCAGCTGGAAGTTTCCTGAAAAAATGCATTCGTGTGGCATTTCAGCCATTAAGCGGGTTTGTGACTTGCCCCCAAAAACGCAATTTGGGGTGAGGTAAATTATCTGTAGCATTTCCAATGATTAAATATGCATTAAAAACAGTACTAAATATGTTGAGATGTGAAGGTTTTACTGCTATTGAACCCCTGGGATTAACATCAATTGTTTGTGAGATTTATACCTGCACTGTGGACACCAAAGATTTGAGATCAAAAAACAGGGAATTTGTTTTTGATCTTCTAGAAAAACTACCAAAAATGTCAAAACAAATTGAAAGTTTAAATGGCCTTTTATATATATATATATAAACTCAATACTTAAACCATTCCCTTACCCCCGACTATATCCTATGAGGCAAGAAAAGTGTACAAAACCATAAATGTACATAGACTAGAACAGAATTTGTAGGTTTTTCATTCTTTGTGTTGTATTTTTATTACAAAAAATTCATAATCATACAACAAACTCATCATTCCACATTGAAAACCAAGTAAGGGGCAAGAGAGTGTGTAAAAGGAATACTTGAGTACTGTAGCTGCGATGATCCCAGCCAAGAATTTCCAGGTGTGTGAACCTGTTGACTCAAAACTCGTTAGTAAGGGAAGACCAAGAGAAGATGCTGAGTTGGGTTAAGAAGCTCGGTACTAAAATGGTAGAATTGTGTGAAATTGTAAGAAAATGTGTTACCACAAGCACAAATTAAACGGTCCTGACTTGGTAAGAAACCGTAAGAAAAACAATGGAAATAACATTTTATTACATTTTTCAATGATGGAAATAATTTCTCAGCCAGTCTTAAGTGCAACAGTTGGCGCTTCCTCAAACGCAATAAACAACGCTTAAAGGATGAGCACTAATATTTTCCAGGGTGTTGTTACCCATGACGAGGACTTCAATCGTGCTTACTTGGCTCTAGGTTCCTTTCCACCGTCAGACAATTGATTACCTATAATTTGGACAAATAATAAACCACCAAAGTAGAAGTAAACAAACATTATGGTTAAACTGGAAAACACCGTCAGTAATTTAGAGGAGCCAGCATTTACAATTACCCGAGTTTTTGAGTCAAAATTCTTGTCGGTGGCGATCGATCGTGTGCTACCGATGTGGAAGATTTGTTAAAGTACTGGAGTATCCCTTTAAGGAGAGCGATCAAAGCAAGAGAAGTAAGCAGATTTATCTTTAAGGTTGCCGATTATGCTCTACCACTGCCGCTGTATACGAATAACAGTGAGCGCTCGCTGATCAAGACTCAAAATTGAGGTGGTGTTTTTTTTAGATCCAAAAAATACCTTAATTAGCTAATCAATTAATAATTAAGTATTTTTTTAAAAAATGGCATACGAGTCACATCAGCATTTAAAAAAAAAAAAAAAAAAAAAAGCAGCATACTCTCAGACTTCTCGGCTAAAACCCGGCCCCCTCATCACCTTTCCACATCCCAAACTCTTTCCTCATTACAACTACAGAATTCTCAGTGCCATTTCACACCAACACAAAACCAACTCGGCACTCCGAAACTCGTTTTATGCTGTTTTTATTTTCATATAAATTACTCTTTAAAACAGAGGGGGGGTATTGGGTTTGAGTGAGCTAAGTTGGTTGACTATGGCATTTCGCCTTTTGTTTTTTTTTTTGCACAGTTAATTACCCCACACTTTGCAGCTTGCCGCCTTCAGACATTGTTCACAAC
>VCAZ01000006.1:2156150-2261150 GCA_005784505.1 Bagarius yarrelli | reverse complement strand
GTGACGGAGGAAACATAACAGAGAGTTAGATCCGCATATTACACAATATGTTGTGTGTTTGTATATAACTTTGTTAGAGTTTTTGCACCTGCCAGTCGGTGTGGAATTGAGTTCGAGTGCTTGCTAAGGAAGGCCTGGTTAAAGCTCTTAGCATTACTGTCACCGAACAACCGAGAGATTTCCTGCTTGAGAACCGTGCGGACCGGATTTGCTGCATCTTTAGCCTCGGATACTGTTGAGAAAAGAGACAATGATGTGAAATAGGTCAAATAAGTGGGTAATAATTAAACGTCAGAATTTAAGGTTTTACCTCTTTTAAAGAAGCGCACTAGACACTGATGAAGCCAGGGGTGATCGGGATCTATAGCGTAAGCCCGCTTCACTGACTGCAGCATTAACAAAAACTTGTCTGAAAAACAAAACGGCATTTAAATAATCTACACTTAAACTTAAATAAAGAAATAAAGAAACAAGGAAAAAAAAAAAAAAAAAAAAAAAAAACACATTCTAATCTACAAATTACACATTTATGGAAAAGAAGCAATCTCCTTGGACAATGATGTTTGCATCATGTGTGAGAGCAGGGAGCAGGTGGAGGAAAAAAAAAACTGGAAAGGTGGAGGTTTGCTCTGGAGAGAGAAGAGGAATGAAAGTCAGTCGTAGCAAGACAGAGTACATGTGTTTTCAATTGAAAGGGAGGGAGGTGGAACAGTGAGATAACAGGGTGAAAAGGTAAAGAAGGCACAGGAGTTTAAGTTCTTGGGGTCAACAGTCCAGAGCAATGCAGAGTGTGTAAAAGAGGTAAAGAAAGCAAGTACAGGCAGGACCAGCTATGATGTATGGTTTAGAGACAGTGGTGAGAGCAGCTATGATGTATGGTTCGGAGACAGTGGTGAGAGCAGCTATGATGTATGGTTCAGAGACAGTGGTGAGAGCAGCTATGATGTATGGTTCGGATAGAGACAGTGGTGAGAGCAGCTATGATGTATGGTTCAGAGACAGTGGTGAGAGCAGCTATGATGTATGGTATGGTTCGGAGACAGTGGTGAGAGAGCAGCTATGATGTATGGTTTAGAGACAGTGGTGAGACAGTGAGAGCAGCAGCTATGATGTATGGTTTGGAGACACTGGTGAGAGCAGCTATGATGTATGGTTTAGAGACACTGGTGAGAGCAGCTATGATGTATGGTTCGGAGACAGTGGTGAGAGCAGCTATGATGTATGGTTTACGGTTTAGAGAGACAGTGGCGCTGAGGAAAAGACAGGTGGCAGAGCTGGAAGCAGCAGAGCTGAAGATGTTGGTTTTTCTTTGGGAGTGACGAGGATGGACAGGATTAGGAACGAGTTCATTAGGGGGACGGCTCATGTTAGATGTCAGGGAAGCCAGATTGAGGTGGTTTTGACATGTACAGAGAAGGGATAGTGAATATATTGGTAGAAGGATGTTAGAAATGAAGCTACCAGGCAGAAGGCAAAGAGGAAGACCAAAGACGAGGTATATGGATGAGATAAACAAGGACAAAGTTAGTGGGTGTGGAGTAAAGAGGATGTAGAGAATAGGGGTAGGTGGAGACAGATAATTCGCTGTGGCGACCCCTAAAAAGGGAACAGCCGAAAGGAGAAGAACAAAAGAAGAAGAAAAAGAAGCAAATTTTTAAAATCAACCACAAATAATCTGATGGTACAAACAGCTAAAAGCATAACCTTCTGATTTTAACTCAGACTTAACAATAGACTACTGAAACAGTTTCAATACATAATGTCTTCTTGTTCGTCTTCAGTTTATCAACAGCCTACGTGTAAATACACCAAACACCTTTTGGGGGCGGCTGTAGGGGTCTGAGGAGGGGTCTGTAGAATCTAAATATGCAATCCTCATAGTAAATTTATCATGTTTATAAATTAAAAGGTTACACTAATATGGCAAAAAAAAAAAAAAAAAATCCATCAGATTTATCATTTAAACTTACAACAAAAAAGGGATGTTAAGTGTAAGACGCTGTGTTTGACTGAGGAAAAAAAAATGTATTGTATTGTGTTGTGTTGTGTTGTGTTATCTGAAGTCATAACCGCTTTCCTTCCCCCTACCTTTTCTGAAGTAGATCTCAAAGGCTAGGAGGTGAGTCTCAATTTTATTTTTCACCAGGTTTTTTAAAGGAATAAGGAACTTCACAGCCTCATCTAACGGGGTTTCCACCTGGACAGAAAGAAGATGTAAATTCAGTTTATTTGTGGGGGGGGGACCCCACACCCCGAGTTCCTCTTTGGTTTTTTGGGGGTTTTTTTTCAAAAATCTCATGAACTTGCACTAAAGTTTTTCAGATCCACAACTCAGACACACGTTCACACACACACACACCTTGGCCAGCTTTTCAGGTATAAGTTCCTCTTTGGGGCCTCCAATTTCCTCATCATCATCTTCTTTCTTCTTCTTCTGGTTCTTGAGCTGCTTTTCTTTCTCAGCATTCTTCTTCTCTTCCTCCAGCTGAGCCTTCTTCTGTGCTCGCCGCTGCTTGTTTCGCAGTTTTTTCAGCTCTTTGTCCGTAAGGTTCCCTAAAGAAGAAGAACACACAAAATTCTCTGTTGAAATTCTTATGAAGTGTGCAGCAATTACATGCAATCCCCCAAATTAGTGTGTGTGTGTGTCTTATTAATAGCTAATAAAAGCCTGTTTTTTCAAGTCAGAAAAGTTTTTTTCTGGTATGTTACCGGTATCAGTCTGTAGCTCCTTGTTGTCGTCGGTGAGAGGGTTATCATGCAGGTTGAGGTAGATTTGGATGGCGGTGCTTGCAGCCTTGTAGTAGAACGGGTGCATGCGCAGCACGTCCTCGAGCTTTAACAGGTCTACATACGAGCGAAGCGTCATTTTCCGCATGCAGTACGTATGGAAGTCAAACTGATCGTCTGTTATCTCCACAAAGTGCTAGAGTGGAAAGATATACACAAGTAACATTAGATGCACTGTCCAAAATATTTTGAGAACCACTGGTATACACTGTGACTGGACAATTAAAAAGACCTTTTGGAACCCATGTTTCCAAAACTGTATTTATTAATTAGAGAAGACAACACAGGCACTCACCCTTTCGATTTCATGGCATTTTTTAAGTGCATCTCCATATTTCTTCATAGATTTATATGCCAGTGCACACTCTGTCTGAAACCACATGCATTGCATCTCGTTCAGATTCTCGACCGCTGATGCCCCCTCCTGGACAAAAAAATAAATAAAAAATGATCGAGAGAGCATAATGTTTGAAGTGTTACATACTGTAAAAATTATATACATAAAACACAATAAGGAAATTGATGATCTGTTTGGTTCCTACCCTTGTAAACTTTGAGCACATCTCCTCTGCTTCTTTAATCAGGCCTGCTTTGAGCAAGTACTTGGCGCATTTGGAGTTAATGAAACGATCAGCAGTGTCCAGAGCCTGAGCCTCATCCATCCAGCGAGCTGCTTCCCGGATGTTCCCAGCATGCTATGAGTGGAGGAATAGTAACATGTTAGAAATGCATAGGAATACAAGCGTTTTGGGAATTTTGTATAGTAGCAGCAAAGCATTATTGAAAATAAGCAAATGACATAACTTTAAATTATAAAACTATTATTACTAATCATTAAGGCCTTTACCCCAGTTTTCTTCTTTACCCTCTTAATAAAACAATGCCAAAATTGCCTCGAACTGATCAAGTGTACACAAACTAGGGCTGCACGATACAAAAAATAAACTGACATTGCAATATTTTTTTTTCTGCGATATATATTGCAATATAAAATAATTTCAGCAGATGATTTGAATAGTGCTATTAGGAAAGAATTTTATTTTAGAATGATTGGGTTGATTTTGTAAAGAAGTGCATCTGCGTGAAATATAATACAAAAATTATAATTATAGATAAATACAATAGAGAAAAATATGCTAATTATATAAACAGTGTTTTTAAGTTTTTCCGGAGATTCAGATAGAGAGATTGAATAATTATATGTAAAATCACACTGTTTGGTCTTCACTGGATAAATTAATTACAATTAAAGCTACAAAAAGTGATTGTGTTTTGCCCCTGAATGCTTTAAACTGGTTTAAAACGTTTTAACCTTAAAACAATATGCAAAATAATAAACCTTCCCTTTTATTAAACTTTGCAATAAATTCACTAATCACATGTGTTCTGAACGGCGGTGCAGTCGACTATAACCCCAACTTGACATTACACATCCTGTAATGTGACTATTGCAGATGCACCCACTGCGATGTTGATGCTGAAACGATATATTGTGCAGCCCTAGCACAAACCTTATATATTTTGGCTTTGACTAGGAAGAGCTCAATGAGCGTTGGCGTGCTCTCTATTGCGGCGTTGATGTACTCTAGTGCAAGTGTCTGCTGCCCGATCTGATCGTAGTGCTGTGCCAGGAAGTACTGCACCCAGAGTAACGTGGTGGGTGGCTCCTCCTTTCCATCGTCTGAATAACGACAAACCAACCAATCATACATCAGGAAACATGCACGGCAGCCAATAAGAATAAAGATTTCAGATGCTATGGTAATGAGGTAAAAAGGGAGATTTAGGTTCTATTGAACTTACCGTTTGGATTAAACATTCGACAGCTATTTAAAGAGGTTTCGAAACCTACAACTAATTCTTCAACTATTGCCACCTGAAAATAAAGGAAATACAATAGAGATCAGATTTTTTATTTATAGAACAGCTACCATTTTACCACCAATTTGAAATGTTGAAGTCTAAAGAGATCTGAGTTTAAGCAGCTGCGTGTGAAGAGGTGTACATATCTAAAGTGCGTGTAATTGTCCTTTCCGGAAGGATGATTAGAATACGTTCCTGCACAAAACTACAATTAAAACTTACAGTATCTACACCAAACTACCTTTTACAGGGCTGAACTTTTTTTAGTCACATCAGTTATTCCCCCACTTTTTTGGTTAGACTTTTAGTTGCCCCGATGACATTGAGAGCTTTGATCTCCTCTGTCGTGAATTGCTATACTGACATGTTTAAATCTTCTGGTTAATTTATCTGTCTTTTTTTTTAAATTATTTATTTATTTTTTATTCTGTCTGCTTTTAAAAACGCCGCTTCTCTAACTGCAGTCTGTGGTGAAAGCTCCGCCCACTGACATCATCAGTTTTCACTCGAGAACATTTTGAAGCCAGTTTGGAGTTTAAGTGGAAAAGTGCAGTCCAGCTCTTGATAGTGGACACCTGCTCCAGACCCGGTGGAAATGCAGTAATGGAGCACCTTAAAATTATGCATAATAACTGAAACTGAAGAAAGACCAAAATATCGTGTGTTCTCATGTGTAACGGCGCATGTCCTGCATAAACAGATGGGGCTCCTTTGTGTCGATTTTTAACATTTTCAAAATAAGAGCATATAAAAAAAAAAATTTTTTTTTAAAAAAAGCCATTTTCAGAAGTTTTCTGACCTTGTCTTTGTCTTGGTATAAGGGCTTGAGTGTAGTGAAGACCGGAGGACAGCCTTTGCTGAAGTTAATTCTTAAATACTTATCCAGACACTCCCGAAACTTCTCACCTAAATAAGAAAGCCATTTTTAAAACTCTAACAGCAGCAAACGGGCGATGCTTTTCAAACAAAAAACATAAAACACGCACACACAACAGCTGAATGTTTCACAGCTGGCATTATTTACCAGACAGGAAGTTGAGCGGTAGCCTGCGAGGCACCAAGCCTTTCGGAAACTTCACCCAGGCCTCCTCGTATATTTTCAGCTTTTCCTCTGTAGTGGCTGTAATACACACGCTATTGAGTCACGGCCTGTATGATCACAGTTTCTAGCATGCCTTTCTATTATTCTTTGAGATGCGAGTACCAGGTTTGAGGGATTTTTCCAGGCCGTGGTAATAAGACCAGTTCTCGGGGTTCCTCTCTTGTAGTCTTCTGTACACATCTGCTGCTTCCTCGAAGCGGCCCAGGCTTAGCAGTAGCTCCCCTACATACACACACGCGCACCGTCATGACATTATGAACTCAGGCTTTTCACACAATAGCATCATTTAAGTGAAAAAAATAACCCAAACAAAACGGAGAACAACAGTAGTAACAGCATAATAAACAGCATAATCAACGCTTTAATTGTGTGTGTACCTCTGGTCTCTTCTACAGCCAGCTTGTCACAGATCTGTTTCTCGTAGGTGATCAGGTGTTCCAGAGCCTCTTTGAGGAGTCCAGCCTCCCTCAGCACCTGATTCTGATACAGTAGCAGCTCACTGTATTCATAATCCACTTTATCAGGAGAAGTCTGTGTATTCATCCAGAGAGAGAGAGGCTGTTAGTTGGCTGGAGTACATTCACAAGCTGAGTTCAAAGCAACAAAATAACCAGCAATATTAGAAGAATTACATTTCTTACTTAAGTCATTTATTTTGCATCTAGTACTAATCACGATCATCTCGAAAGCTCCCCCTGCTGATCGGGTGCGTTAGCAGTTACCTGCTGTGTTTTCCGAAACTCTTCGATAATCTTGGCGGCCATCTCGTAGTCCTCCAGTAGGTGGTATGCAATTGCGTAACCAATCCACGATGCCCGCTGAGCGGGCCGTAACTGCAGCAGCTGGTACCTGGTCTCCTACACATACGCACAAACACGGATGAGAAAATTTCAAGTTTTAAAGTCTTTATGTTTTGCATACTGAGGTGCTTTTCTAGCAACCACAACTGTAAAAGGTGGTTATTTGCAATACTTAGTTTGGCCATTCTTTAACACAGAGCTACATCTTTTCCTGATCCTGACCAATCTTCTAGCTCCTGCCTATGTAAAAACATCCCCATGGGATGATACTGCCACCACCATGCTTCACTGGTATTAAATGGTATTGGCCAGGTGAAGAGCGGTGCCACACTTGCTATTTAGGGCAAAGAGTTCAATCTTTGTTTCATCAGACCAGAGAATGTTGTTCAAGAGTCCTTCAGGTGCCTTATCGCAAACTCCAGGCGGGCAGTCATGTGCCGTTTCCTAAGGAGTGGCTTGCATTTGGCCACTCTAACATACAGGCCTGACTGGTAGAGTGCTGCAGAGATAATTTTTTTTCAGGAAGGTTCTCCTCTCTGCACAGAAAAACTCTGAAGCTTTAGGTTCCTGGTCACCTCCCTAACTAAGGCCCCTCTCCCCTGATCGCTCAGTTTGGCCGGGTGGCCTGCTCTTGCAAGAGTCCTGCTGGTGCCAAACTTCTGCAGTATTTAAGGTTCCAGTGCGCACAGTGGCCCCAATCATCTGTAAATAGCAGATTTTTTTGGACCATTTCCTAAATCTGTGCTTTGATACAATCCTGTTCTAGGCTGCATTTACACTGCAGGTCTTTAAGCCCAATTTCGATATTGCTTACATTATCTTTTAAAACTGACCTGTATCCAATATCTGCATTTACACTACACACAGCAAAATAACCCAAGGTTACCGTATTGAAAGAAAAGAAAAAGACCAGAAAAGAAAGTAAAAAAGGGGACAATAATCAATGGACAATGATAAAATGATTATTCCGTATGTTGCTTCTGCATTATATTGAAAGGTCGACAAAATAACACTTTCTTTAGGCGAAGACCTTTTTTTTTCCGATCAGAGAAAAAAAAAAAGGAACCGAGTTGTTAAAACTGCCTCTGCTGCTAATCTTGGTCTAAAACATTTGTTAAAGTAAACAAAATTAATAAATATCAAAAAGTTGTGCCAGGTTATTATATCTCTCTGTTGGTGTTCACTTGAGTTGACGTCCTGCACCGCCGTCGCTTAATTAACGGCATTCGCATTGACAGGTGAAAATCTGATCCGTCTGCTTACATGGCGGACAGTAATGCACATATTTGTTTCATATTTGATTTACTACCACATATGAACGAGGCCTGAATCCGATCTAAAAAAAAATAAAAATATTAGAATCCAGGTGCTTTTTTTTCTGCTAACACTGTCATGAGTCAAATCCGATCTGTGCCACATTAGAGGAAAAAACCCCAGAATTTAACACTCGATAAATGCAGCCTTAAAGGTCTACAGATAATTCCTTAGACTTCATGGTTTGATTTGTGCTGACATGCACCGTTAACTGTGGGACCTTATATAGATGTGTGTCTTTTTCCAAATTATGTCCAATTGACTCAAATTACTGCAGGTGAACAGGATGCACCTGAGTTCAAATTGTGAATACTTACAAATGTGAGTTTTTTCTGTTTCAGTTTCTTTTTTTGTTTTTTTTCTCTCACATTCTTATTTTGGGGTACTTGGGGGAAAATAATGAATTTAATCCATTTTGGCATAAGGCTGTAACATAAAATGTGGAAATACATTTTTCTTCAGAAGGAAATCATTCACTTTTTTTTTTATGCATACGGTTTGTATCATTGTATCACACACTATAATAAGACACACTCACACACACTTACCCTGTAGCCCTCTAGGTCCCTCATTTGAATCTGCAGCAGTGAAAGGTCTCTCAGGATCTGCAGGTTGTCTTTGTCCCATTTCAGAGCGTTCCTGTAGCACTTAATGGCCTCATCGTACTTTTTATCAGAGCGCTGAAGCAAACCGTACACGTGCCAACCTGACGACTGGCGTTAAGGAAAATCCAAACACGGTACAGAACCTTTATTTATCTACATGACCCCTGAATAACACTTTATTTACACATCAACGGACCTCTGAAAACAAACTACAGAGGCCTATATTTAACTACACTAAAGTTAGAAAAACTAGTAGTGATATCCCAGCCTGTACACAGGGGATACACATAACGAGGAAAATGTGCTCTGCCGTGCGCGTGTGTGTGGATAAGTGTGTGTAATAAAGGCTGCGCTCACGCTCAGGGTAGGAATTTAGCCCCATCATCTGCCAATTCATCATCTATGCATGATTGGAAATCTGTCTGTTTGTTTTAAGGATACAGACATGGCTCTTGAGGTCGTTTCTTAGCCCTCGGCGGACAAGTTCGTACGCCTCTTCCTTCTTCCCCAAGCAGTTGAGTGTCAGCCCCTTCATCGCCAACGTCTCTGCCAAAACACTCACACGTGAGAATTCAAAAAATTTGCCAATAAGATAGAAATAGATATTGAATGTATGGTTCCATGGTTAAATTCTGGACCTGGACCTCTCATCTGTATTCTGCCTCAGGCCAAAATCAATGTGAGTAAAATGATCTGCTGAATGCATTGAGTCGTACCTTTGGCTCAAATGTGACTCAAGAAACACATTCACACAAGAAAGCAAGTTTAACAAAGAGCTACAGTGACGGTAAGATAAAATATAATTTCTATTCTGTGCAAATTATATCGAATAGAACATAGCAAAAGGAATGATTTCTACTTTGGAAGAAATCAGACACCGTTTGATGCACAAACCTGATCAATTTGGTGTCCTTTTATCTGTTATCTTGATGTAAATGCTATGCTATAGAATAACACATACTTATAAAATGGTGTAAGACTTCATTATAAATTTAATCAATTCAGTGCAAAAAGGTCCGGTGAGTGATAGTTGTTAAAATGTGCTTGTTTTTTTCTTTTGCTTTATCGCTTATTTTTATTGTGTATTTGTATTTTGTATAGATTAAAAAATAAGACTGAATCTCAAAGCTGTAAATTTACCATTCCAAATTCAGTCTTAAAACGTTTAATAAAATTTAACTGACTAAAAAAAAGAACCAAACATCTCGAAGGACACCTTGGACCAATCTGGTAGATCAGTTTTTCCATCTGCACGTTCACTTCATTTGTTGCTTTTTACTGTTTGATGTTCTAATATATAATAGTAAAAACTACACACACTTACTGCCCGATTCGAATAGCTGACACTGTATGTTCACAAAAGCAGCCTTCAAATTACTCGAATGACTTGTTGCTTGCTATTAATAACCACCAGGTCAGTCAGAGTTCATCAGCAGAACAGATAAACGTTTCTCACATACAGTATGTATTAAAGCTGAAATCAGAGCACAGAATCTGCCGTAATAAAGCACCCCTTAAGCAGAAAGAAGGTTATGGGCCTTGTTTAGGGGCCCACCAGTGGTGGCGTCTAAGGGCCCCGATCTTCTGATCATCAAACCAGAGCTTAAAACCCTGACTGTTAACCAAGGAACACTTTGTGCATATAATCACACACAAGACCAGGTACAATATCAATAATAATAATATCAAATAATAATTAGTGTTTCCTGGTGTTCTATGTGGTCAAGATGGACAAGAATTGGTGGGAGGTGCTGTAGGTTTGTGTCTGTCTTACCTCCATGCTCAGAAAACTTGGGGTTGGACAAAATCTGCTTGCAGAACTTTAGCCCATTTCTGTACTGCTTGTGCTCGTAGCATCTCTACAAAAAAAAAAAGTGAGAAAAATTTTCATCGAGGAAACATGATCCAACTTGAACAATATTCAATAACATTATTTTCAAGAATCACTGAAACATTAGCTGAAACAGACGCCCGAATTAGCCGATCTGACTCATTTGAGAGGCTTGTATACAGTTTGTGAGAGCAGAACATTCACAATCCACAAAGTTATTACTTCGCTGAAATAGAGCTACAAAATGGAAGGTCACAGTGACGCCGTAATGTAATATGATCACAAAATGACTCACAGTAAGAATTTTCCGGGATTTTAAATAACTGTTTGGGGACATTTGTCATATGGCTGCAATCAGCGATCTGTAGGGGGCCGAGCTATTTTTTTCCAAAAAGTACCCACTCGTCTATGCAATCCCAGACAGCGGCATCTACTCAACTGTTACAAATCGACAAGACATCTTTGTCTTAAATTGAAAGCAGAATTCGACAAAGGCATTAAACAACATGCTTACTGACAGTTAACGAAAAAAAAAAATGCTCATGCTATTTATGTTGTATGCAAGTTTTGTGCACTGGGCCGTCACCATTATTATGTGGGGTTCTGTGGGTTTTAGTTACACTTTCAATACACAATCGCTCAAACTGCATATAGAGGGTGGTAGTACTGATTTTACACAATATTTGGCAGTGACTCAAGATCTGCTGAAAAACAATTCTCCCAACTTCGTCCTGTCAGCCTTTACTGTTCTCACGCGACAAGTAAGGTCTTACACAGGCCGTTCAAACGTGATAGAGATAGACACATGTACAGGAGAGAAAACTGGGGGGAGGAAAAAAGAAAAATAAATTAATAAAAAAAAATAAAAATCGCTGCTGTGATTTTTGCTGTTTTTTTTTTTTTTTATCTTAATCGGTTGGATTCCACACCCTGGAAACTCAGCCCTGTTAAACCAAAACCTCCTACAAGGCTGTGCACGACTTCTGCAGAACCAAGTCATAAAGTATACCAAAATTTGACAGCTAAAGCTTTGCAGAAGTGTTTTGCACACAATGAAATTCGCCTCCATGAGTCAGATTAATACGTGGATGTACCAAAGTTACAAACCAAACATGAACAACGTTCTTAAAAAACAACCACAAAGGAAACCGCCACTGTCTAAAAACAAAAGTACTGTTACTGTTCCACGGCTCGCTTAGAGTCATGTGGGTCTGTGTGCTGCATTCCGTTTGTGGGGTGAAAAACACTAAGGTACAAAATCTAATCAGTAAAAAAAAAAACCAAACACAGGATGTAAGCATCAACTTTTTAAATAAATGACTGCACATCCGTACAGCAACAAGCCCATCCCTAAAAGCACATCAACAAGTGAATAAGGCCCAAACCTGTTATAGAATGACAATGTAGCTGGGCACAATGCACCTGGGCACAAAGCCTCAACCATTTCTTACTACCTTTGAGTGCACCATAGATATTCACCAAATCACCAACATTAGCCTGAATCACGATACTATTTTGGCTAAAGTCCTTAAAGCCACATTTCTGGTGGAAAGCATATTTCCACAAGTGTATGGATTATAACAGAAGTAGAATGAGGCCCTGTGCCAATACCCACACTACACCCTAAGGTCTTCCATAAAGTGTGCAATTTGTTTAGTAGATAAGTGCGCAACTGCGCTGACGTTCAGAACTGGGATGGTTTACGGCACTTTACCCATATGCGTCAAACGTTATTTCTACCTAATCATCGAAGTCCCCTTGGACCCGCACTTACAAAAAGTGTGCATTAAGGGCGCAAGTAGGCAAGCCGGAGAAGATCACCAGCAAATTGGGACACCCTACGAACTCTTACCTCTCATACCCAGCTGAGGGGTGCGAGTGCGAGTGCCGGGGCCTGAAACTAAATCCCGAACAGGAAGTGTTTTTAAAAAAAATAAACAAATAAATAAAACCCAAGCAGATGTGATAGTCAAACCTCTAAATACTTTTACCCACATATTGTCTAGCGGCTTCAGATAAAGTTAAGATAATCAATGAAAAAAAAATATTTCACAGAAACTTGAAGCTTCATTGACGTTCCTCACGCAGTTTAACCTACTTTAGTGCAGCGAGTGTGTTTGTTAAACAAGACTTGGTGAGAAGGTCACTTTGAAAGCCTGTCAGAGCTTGCAGAGTACTTAACACCTTCAAGCTAAAGGTTTAGGCAGGACAATTTTATTTTTTACTCTGAATGACAGTGATGTGTTTTGTTGCTTGTTTGGGAAAAATTACATAGTCTAAAACAAGTACGTGCTAATGCCTTTGCTTAGTACGACACCATAACAGACACAAAAAGGAGTTATGGTGATGAAGTCGCAATCATCACGAGAATACAGAAACAACTCTAAGACAAATTTCCAGATTACACAGGCAGACACAGATTAGCTCATTTTTTGAAACTTCAGAGAGTTTAAAGAGAAATTCCAGACACCATTAGCGGCGTGTAAATGTGCTTGATGTTGACTAGCAATACAGGTTTTGGATGTGAACGGGTGAGACAAAATTGCTGCTATCAGGTCTTTACGGGGCGTATTGAGTAGAGCTCGGTACTCTCAGCCTCAGAGGTCACGCCCATGGACCGCTGCCTACATGTCTGATACAAACGGCACATTCGGTGTCGTCCTATAACTGCTTAAAGTGTAAAGTATTTCTGGGAGATGTGTGTGTCATGTTGCTTAACGGTGGGCCTGGAAACAACCCAAAGTCTCTGATCAAAGAAGTAAACTGTTGTTACATCGGTAAGAGTAAGCATTAATCAGGATCGATTAAATGCTAAAAAGAGTTTCGCTTAAGGCACTTAGACACCTCGGGACATGACACAGCACAAAACAAAACGTCATTGGTTGCTTTATTCGTCAGTCATACGTCCTTTTCGGATATTTAAAGCAGCCAAGTTTCCCAAACCTTCTCCCATCTGGAGGTCTGGCTACGTGAGACTAAGCGCTCACACCTGGTATTAACAGGTCTCAAGTAACCAGACAGAACTAAGGTTGGGCATTTGATAAATTTTCTTTTTTTTAATAATTGGGAAAATTAGAGTTCAATTATCGCTTAATCATTACTTTTTAAACTATTATTTCTGGGGCGTGATCGTAGCTTTTCTTTAAAAAAGACGATGTAAAACAGTTTATTTCTGCCTTAATGATATTATTAGGCTTTGTCTATTGTAGTAAATTCCATTGGCAAACGAAAGACATTCGCTTATTAGCACATCTTCAAAATAAGAAACCAGGAAGATTGTTTGGTTTCATTTTTGGCAGGGTGGTGTAATGACTGGTCATTAAATCGCTTAATGTTTAAACACACAAAACAAAAATCTATAACGTGTTAGGGTTTGAAAAAAAAAAAGTGGAGGCTTGAGGCCGATTTGTGAAACCCGACTTCCTCGCTGGAAAATTTTACGCCGTCGATTAAAAAAATAATCAATTTATTTGAATATTTATTTCGACAAAATTCTTAATGACCAATTATTGACCATCAAAAAAAAATCATGCCCAGATGGAACACACAGCTATTTACGTCTGACATTAGGACATCACTTTTGCTGAAGTAAGAATACCACATACCTTCTGCTGCGTTTACTTTTCAAACATGTACGTGACGAGACTGATCCTGTGGTCTCGTATCGAATTTTACGATTGATTTGTGAAATAAGGAACAAAATGCTTTCAATTCTGCTACAACTTTCTATTTTTTGTCATAGCAGTGGAAAACTTAATTTTTCAGCAAAAGAAATGAAACACTCGAATAAGTGGTTCTATGTTGCTTTTTACTATTTTGCATTCACACGACCCTCATCAAAGCTGATTTAAGCATTGGGATTAGAGTGTGGCTTTAAAACGCGCTCGACCCTGCCTACACCTGTACTAAACATTTTTAGATCTCTAAGCTGATCTCCGGTTTGTACGATTATTTAACAGAAAATGGACATTTGATATGCTTTCAGTTGGTCAAGATCCGCACCAGAGTGACGTATAAACGTGAAAAAAGTTCACAATGGCAATGTAAATGGCAATTTAACACTCGCTTTAACCAGAGGATTTACAAAGAGATTGAAAACAAGTGCGTGAGCCTGCTAATTCCCAGTGCAACACTGTAAAAGCATGAGCTGATACGCAACAGTGAACAAATCCTGACCACTGCAGAGTCGACAACGAGACCTTCTGCTGCAGAGTTATGAAAAGTACCTTTTCCTAAGATAAGTTGCTTCCTGTGTGAAATTGTTGTGCACCATTTATAAAACCACACATAAGTGGAATAAAGGGCTACTAACATTATCCAACAGCAATCAAGGTTTAATGCCTGATTGAACACTATGACCAAGAGTATTTGAAAACCTGACCATCACACCAGTGTCTGCATTTTAAACATTCTATTCAAGATTTAGTCTTAGTCTTACACCTACTATAAAATTGACACTTCTGGAAATGCTTCCCACTAGATTTGGGAATTTAGCTGTGATGATTTATCATTCAGCCACAATAATATTAGTGAGATCAGAAACTATGTTGAGGTCAAGAGGTCTGGTCTTTATCAATAAACATATATACCACATATCACAAACAAAGTGGAACATAAAACCCAAAATGTAAAAAAAGAGCAATTTTTATTTTTTCCTAAGTAATATTTACAGGTATTTTTGCATTTATTGATAAGACATAGAGAAATAAAGCGAGGGAGATAGGGGTGAGGCCGGAAAGGATCCGAATCGGATTAAAACTCGGGTCACACCAGAGCGCGTGTAGGACCTTTACTTTGTTTGCAATTCTTAACCAGTTACATTCCTGGCATTTGACACTCTTATCTGAAGCTACTTATATTTATCTCAGTGTTTCTGACTGAGCAGATGAGAGTTAAGAACCTGTCACAGTGGCAGCTCGGTGGTGCTGGGAATTAAACCCACAATCTAACATTTACAGCTTTTGGCAGACACCCTTATCCAGAGCGACTTACATTTATTTCTATTTATACAACTGAGCAATCAGGGGTTACCGGCCTTGCTCAGGGGCCCAACAATGGTTTGTGGTACTGGGAATCAACCCCACAATCATCTGATCAGTAGTCCAGCACCTTAACTACCAAATCTCTAATCATTTCATTTTAATCATTTGGTAGACACCCTTATCCAGAGTGACTTACATTTATCTCATTTATACAACTGAGCAATTGAGGGTAGAGGGCCTTGCTCAGGGACCCAACAGTGGTGGCTTGGTGGCGGGAATCGAACACACAATCTTACATTTACAGCATTTGGCAGATGCCCTCAACCAGAGAGACTTACACATTTATTTCTATTTATACAACTGAGCAATTGGGGGTTAAGGGCCTTGCTCAGGGGCCCAAAGGTGGTTTGTGGTACTGGGAATCAACCCCACAATCATCTGATCGAGCACCTTAACTACCAAATCTTTAATTACATTCCTTTTGCAGCATTTGGTAGACATCCTTATTCAGAGCGACTTACATTTATCTCATTTATACAACTGAGCAACTGGGGGTTAAGGGCCTTGCTCAGGGGCCCAGCAGTGGTGGCTTGGTGGAGCTGGAAATCGAACCCACAATCTTCAGGTTGGTAATCCGACACTTTAACCATCAGTACACGATAATGCAATAGTACACAAACACAAAGACAAAGACAATCTAGACAACTGTGTGCTTCCAACTTTGTAGCAACGGGTATGGGAATGTCGGGAGTGCTGGGAAACGAGTCCACAAACTTTTCTTCATCTAGCTAACATCCAGAAGAGAACAAAGCTTTCCAGATTTCTCCTAAAGTGAGGAATAAAATATAAAGTGATCTGGTTCAATAACACACTTCTTAGTGCTGTCCATCACACCAACAACTGTCAAGTTGATTTAAAGCCTAATAATATCCAAAAATCTTTAACTTTATCTAAAAAACAACCAGTAAATAAATTTATAAGCTTTTTTTAATAAATAAAATAAATAAAATACACCAGGTATTAAGATCCATGAGCTTCTCTACAAGTGCAAGTTAGCTTTAATATCCATGTGCCTGTCAGACACAAGGGGCACATACTTGTGCACACTTTAGCTTGGAAGCTAAACTTGCAACGTCTTTTATAGAATAAACTAAAAATAGTTTTTAAAAAATTACATTTAGTTGTGGTTAAAAACATATATATTCGTGCAAATGTAAGATATAAAGCTGACTAACTCCGGTAACCATGTCGCTACTAGCAGGCCTTAGACACTGAGCTTCCTTCATTGGCTTAGCATAATGCTTGCTAGCTAGCTAATTTGTTTAATAATAATACGCTATATATAATATAAATATAAAACTAAAAAAACAAATGCAAACACAACGGATAGTAAGAAAAACTTATATTACAATTGGAATCTGTTTGCGCTCTGAGTGTTTGGAGAAATAAGCTCGACATTATGACCGAAAATACGTGAGTGACGTATGCTAGCAACTAGCGTGTTAGCTAACACTACTAATAACTAGCTAGTCAACCAAGTCTCGTTTATATACATATATATTAAAAAACACTGCAAAATTGTAGCATGTTTGTGAATCTTAAACCTTATTTTAAATTTATCTTAATTTAGACACGAGTTAAAAGTCAGCTTGCTAGCTAAACCAGTTCAGGCTAAGCTGAGTTTGCTAACAGAAACTAGCATAAAGTAGCCACTTTTATTTGTGTACACTGCTTAATAGTTTCGATGAGGAGATGCGGGTTGTTATGGTACATACTGGACAGATTGTATTTACTGCCAAAATGTATATATTTGCATTAGACTTAGGCCATGTACACACCTAGCTTTGCATGTTAGCCTATTAAGCTAGCATTCGACGCTAACCCTCCATTTGACAGCACTTAGACGCACATTTTGCCGGGATGATTATTCCGAACCGAGTCGCACAGGTCGGTCTCTGCAAACCCAGAATTACTCACCAGAATTCTCTTGAAAAGAGCGTTTTCTTTCGGCGGTAAGGTTACAGTCGGCATCTTTGAACAGTGTTTCCTCGGGTTTAGCACATGTGAAATGAGTATCTGGCTCTTAAGCTAATCACGTCTCCCTGATGGAGTTTTGCCCCCCTGACTCGGCTCGTATCGGCTCTGTTGCCCTTTTCGGACACCCCTCCACCCCTCACGTGGTGATAGAAAAGCCCCTTCTTTCCCAAAATGGCCGATCGAGCTGCTGCTTCTCCTCCGGGTCAAGTTGCAAGTTGACAGCTCCGTTTCCACGGCTGCACTTCACATGCACTGCCTGCAGGAGGCGCGCTGACTGACACTCACGAACACGAGGGTAAAATCCGTGATCTGTATCTATTGTTGCTGCGTTCAACTGGAAAGTCGGAATTTTCCGAATCGTAAGATTTTATTTCATATGTTAACACTGTTATACGGATTTAAAGCGCTTTTTTTGGGGAAAAATTTCGAATTGTAAATTACGACTTCTCTAACTTGCTGCTCAGAATTATCCGAGTTGGATATCCGTGACGTCACTCCAACATGGCGGCTCTCATTAATGAACACATGAAATGAAAGAGTGATTTAAGTTTTTGAGCAGTTTTTATTCACATTGTTGGTTATCAAATATAAAAAGCACTAAATATTACGTCATGGGTCGGTTAATAAAATGTTTATTTGCTTTTTGTAATTTTTCTCTTAGTCAATTTTTTATAATTAATTTTAGTACCAACTAAAGCAAGACTTTAATTCCAGTTTTTGAAGAAAGATTAAAGTTATTAGTAATTTTATTTTCAAATTCAGACAGCTGTTTTCACATAAACATTTTAATCTATGAAGTAGAAGGTTTCCAGTTCAAGTTCCTGAAATGCCACATCAGTTATCAAAAGTAGAAGAAAAATTGCCATAAATCTGTTAAATAAGGTGCTATTTGCTTAATTAATTTTTTTTTTGCTGATAGTGGCACCAGTAAAGCCTGTGCTCCGTCACTACCTGGAGACAGCCGTGTATCAGTGATTTACATTTACTACATCTTGCAGACAACCTAATTAAAGAGTCATGTACCAAAGGGCTTTATCAGTTATATGTTTAACTAGGACACAGACTAAGGACGCAATAACTCTTAAGCTTTGTTGGGACAACACCCAGACAGGTGCTGGTAAAATGTTTGGTAGAACATTAACAGCATTTGTCAGAAGCCATTATCCAGACCTCTTATTTATACAACTAAGCTGTTAAGAAATACAGGCCGAGCAGTAGCAGCTAGCAAATTAATCACTGTGTTACCCTCTAGCATTAGATAATCCAGCCTTCTCCTCTCCTCATCTGCAGACTGGACTCAAACAGAAAGATTTAAAAAGTGTTTTTTTTTAATGTCTCCCATGTGAAGTGTCGTCTTATCTCACACACATGGTCCCGTCTTTGTTGCAGTGTATGAGATCGATGACACTAAAGCATCCTGAGGACAGAATACTAATGAATTTTTAGACAATGGATAAATACGGCTCTTTAGTCAGCTTTCATCATCTATTCAAAAGAACCATGTCAAAGAGTCAACTCATTGTGAAATGACACACCAATCCCTGTGCAAAATGGCTGACAAAATGTTAATGTCAGAAATGTTTACAATTGTATAATGGCTTAGCCTGGGAATGTCAGGACCACACTGCCTCTCTTATTAACAGCTGTAAAAAAAAATACATATAAGTAATATTGTTAAGGTATAAAGTTCTGCCATGTTTTCACTTATAGCAAGCAGCAAAGCCTTAGCACACTGAAAGTATTTGGTGTTTATCCATCCATCCACTGTCTATACCCGTTTATTCCTAATCAGGGTGATGGGGATTTACTGGAGTCTATTCCAGCTGTCATTAGGTGAAAGGGCAGGGGTTACAGGCCACCAAGCCATTACAGCCACATACAGACAGTCAGACACACAGTCACACACACCTATGGGCAATTTAGAATCACCAATCAACCTGATATAACTGTTTTTGGACTGTTGGAGAAAACCGGACTAAACCTATGCAAGCACAGGGACATGAAAATGCAAACTCCACACAGAAAGACCCCTGCACTGGAATCGAACCCGGGACGTTCTTGCTGTGGAGTTTGCATGCATTTACTCCGGGTACTCCAGTTTAGAAGATGAATGAATGAATGAATGAATAATGTTATTGTTATCATTAAACAAATTGCATAACTTTAATTTTATAGATATATAGTGAATTTATTTGTAATTTGTGTTATAGAAGTCAAAGATTTTTACTAATTATTAGTATTATTATTATTCATTCATTCATTCATCTTTTATACCCACTTATTCCCTGATTCGGGGTCACAGGAATCTGCTGGAGTTTATCCCAGCTGTCTCTGAAAGGGTGAAAGGCAGGAGGGGGACACCCTGGACAGGTCGCCAGTCCATCACAGGGCCACAAACACACACTCACACTCACTCCTATGGACAATTTAGAAACACCAATCAATCTAACATACATGTTTATAGACCGTGGGAGGAATTATTATTATTATTATTATTATTATTATTATTATCATATTATATTATTATTAAACTTCTAATTGCATAAGTTTTATATATATATATATATATATATATATATATATATATATATATATATAACATATATTTTTATATTTTTATTATTAATTATTATCATTATTATTACCAGTAGTAGTAGTAGTAGTAGTATTAATAGCAGTATTAAAAGCTCTAAATTTATATTCTAGCTTTTCTTTTGACATCTTGAAACCAGAAATGTTTTTTTAAGCGGAAAAGGCGGGCTCAGGAAGCTACATCCCAAATGTACTATATATTTTATCCTAAAGTGCGCTAGAATCAGCGATTATTAGATCCACTACATAGTGAACGAATGTAGGGTGTAGGCAGTCATTTGGAATACTTCCTTTACGGCATTAGGGTCTGCGCGCTGAGCTCTTTTATCCATTTCTGCTGTCATAACATACTTCATTCAGTTCAGTGAGATTAATTCAGGATAAATCAGTGATTGTTTTAGTCTGTTTTTGTGGCGGGTTGGAATAGAAATAATCGAAAGGTAAAAGGTGAGTGACAAAACAATAAATAGTGAATAAAATCCCATGAATAACGGTTAACTATAATTCTCATCCAGATACCAACGCGGTTTAGGGGTTATTATAAGTATTAAAAATGTAAAATTAAGATTTTAGAGTTATTATTGGTATTAAGAAATGTAAAATTAAGATTTTAATATGTTTAGACGCTGAATATAAATAATGCGTCACGTTTTTAACGATTCGCTGGAGGTCTTATCGTCTTTCTTGTCTTTTTTTTTTTAAACCTAAACGTATTTTTTATTAATTAAAAAGACCAAATAGTGAATATTTATTAATAATAATTTTACAAAAAGGTGTACTGGTAAAGCGAGCAAAAATCCAGTTGTAACCAGTTTTGCAGAATCTGTCAGAAAGGTGAGAAAACCGTTAATGCATAATTAACGACCGTTAAGCTTCTCCTAAAACATCCCATAATTCCCTCTGCAATGTTTTTTTTCCCAAATTCCTGTAACATTATAACCTTTATTTTTTTTATCGAGGTTTTTAATCGAATAGCGGTAATGCTAGCTTGCTAACTGTACTCGGATGACTAAGATGACTAAGCTAGCTCTGTTAGTCTGCTGTGGAAGCGTAGAGGTTGCTTATGTAACGTATTTAAAACCAACGTGACGTAAACAGGTTTAATTAACTCGTTCTAAACTAACAAAAGAATTAATTTATCGAATAAAAGACACATAAAAAAGATTAAATCAATAGATAAACTTATATCCGAGAATATAATGTTTTTTAAATTTCCACCTTAAATGGTTGCAGATGCCATCTTCCGCCTACAGAGGGCACTCGTTAGTCATTTTACACCATGTGATAACTTGCACAACCTGCTGTCATTGCGAATTAAAATTAACGTTTTTCTCTTTACTGGCTTTTCCCCCAACCCTATTCTCTACATCCTCCGTCTCCACCTAACCCTATTCTCTACATCCTCTGTCTCCACCTAACCCTCCTACATCCCTCCGTCTCCACCTATTCTCTACATCCTCCGTCTCCACCTAACCCTATTCTCTACATCCTCCGTCTCCACCTAACCCTATTCTCTACATCCTCCGTCTCCACCTAACCCTATTCTCTACATCCTCCGTCTCCACCTAACCCTATTCTCTACATCCTCCGTCCTCCACCTAACCCTATTCTCCACCTCCGTCTCCACCTACCCTATTCTCTACATCCTCCGTCTCCACCTAACCCTATTCTCTACATCCTCCGTCTCCACCTAACCCTATTCTCTACATCCTCCGTCTCCACCTAACCCTATTCTCTACATCCTCCGTCTCCACCTAACCCTATTCTCTACATCCTCCGTCTCCACCTAACCCTATTCTCTACATCCTCCGTCTCCACCTAACCCTATTCTCTACATCCTCCGTCCCACCTCCCTATTCCTCTACATCTCCGTCCACCTAACCCTATTCTCTACATCCTCCGTCTCCACCTAACCCTATTCTCTACATCCTCCGTCTCCACCTAACCCTATCCTACCCTATTCTCGTCTCCACCTAACCCTCCTCCTCCGTCTCCACCTAACCCTATTCTCTCCATCTAACCCTATTGTCTACATCCTCTGTCTCCACCTAACCGTATTTTCTACATTCTCTACATCTTAACTGCTCAGATGTATAAATGAGATAAATATAAGTCGCTCTGGACGAGAGCACCTGCCAAACACCGAAAATGTAATGTAAATGGATGCAAAGAAGCCTTATGGCCCACTGAACACTTGAACACACACTGCGTCAGTGCTTAACCTCATAAAGTCTTCCCAGAGCTGTGAAAGTTATTATAACATCCAGGAGACTTTATCTGAAACGATTGTTTATCCAGCACATACTGTAGCTGGTGTCCTCGTATCGCTTGTCTTCTTATTCTCATTGGTTCATTTGCTGCATTGGGACTTTTTGTTTTTGTTTTTGAAGGTTCAGGTCCTCCACGGTGTCTGTGGCGCTTGCGTGGTTGTGACATAAGAAGGTTAACGCAATTGTGCCTTAAGTCTGTACTGTTATTGTGACATAAGTCAGTTACCATATTGTCAAGCGAGTTAGTTCAGAGAAACTGTAATTATAATAAGGACGACCTAATAAAATATTTGTATTTTCTCACATCACACAGCCAATGAAAGGTATTTTGTGTATTATTAATTGTATTTTGTCGATTATTTATAAGGTGTTATATAATATATATGATATTCTTATTAACTGTTATTAAACTCTTTAAATAAACTAGTAGCAAGGAAACCATTTGGGTCTGCATGTGCATAGAGGGAATTCTATATACAGTATAATGTATATGTATATAAATCTGTCTGTCTATCTGTCTATACCTGCTATTCTCTCTTTGTGTCTGTCTGTCTATCTATCTATCTGTCTGTCTGTCTATTCCCACTATTCTCTTTGTGTCTGTCTGTCTATCTATCTATCTATCTATCTATCTGTCTGTCTGTCTGTCTGTCTATACCCGCTGTTCTCTTTTTGTGTCTATTGTTTGTCTATATATCTATCTGTCTGTCTGTCTGTCTGTCTGTCTATACCCGCTGTTCTCTCTTTGTGTCTATATATCTATCTGTCTGTCTGTCTGTCTGTCTGTCTATACCTGCTATTCTCTCTTTGTGTCTGTCTGTCTATCTATCTGTCTGTCTGTCTGTCTGTCTGTCTATTCCCACTATTCTCCTTGTGTCTGTCTATCTATCTATCTGTCTGTCTGTCTATCTATCTAATCTAATCTAATCTAATCTAGCTATCTGATTATAATCTTTCTTTTTCACAATCAGTGTAACTTGAAACTGATTTAAATTATACTAACAAAAGCTGGGAAACGAGTTTGGCAACGTCATTTTGTCTGATAAGCCGATGGATTCCCTTAAGGAGTTCCCCTAAACAGTTCTCCTAAACAATTTTGGGTCATTGTGATGATCTATAGAAACCAGGATTTTGAGTGAACGTGTTGATCAATCAATTTTTCTTTGTTTGTCTCTCGTTCTTCTATCTTTTCCTTTCTCATCTTTTTTAGATGAAGCTTCGGTGGCGTTGGACATGTTTTCTGCTCCTGTCCATCGTTGTGGTAGCATGGGCTCAGGAGGATGAGCTGGAGGATGATGATGAGGTCCAAGTGGAGGATGGAGAGGTGGACTCTGAGGAAGACAGCAGTGAAGTACAAGCAGATGCTAGCATCTCTTTCCAGGTCAGAGGACAATAAGGGTGACGTTACGTTATTAGTTAATTGTGCTATACATGGTCAGTACACATTATGCACGATCACATGACCCTTCTGAACGTTCTATCCAGGTCACATATAAAACCCCTGTACCCACTGGTGAAGTTTTCTTCTCTGAAACGTTCGACGATGGATCTCTCAGCAGGTAACGTGTGACCTAGATTTGTCAGAGAGTCCATAATTAACTATGTTCTCTTGGGATGTATTTTAGTCCCTTTCTGGTTAATTGGAAACAGTTGTGTGCATTTTCGAGCCTGTATATGAGGCAGCTGCCTTAAGATGCAGTATGAAAAGATGGGATGGAATGTGATGTGCCATTGTATTGCTTAAGGCAGTGCTTTCCAAACCGTATCTGCCTTTTTGCCCCTCTATGGAGAATAAAGACACTTTCAGGAAAATTAATTTAAATCAGTGTAATTCATAATGGTAATCAACACAAATTCAACACAAGCCTGCAGCCTCCACATTGTTTTACTGTGTAACAGAATTCATTGTTGCTTATTTATATTTTTTAACAGCACAATTGCAAACAGGAACAAGTATTCGACGATATAGTAATCCGATAACCATGAGCAGTACGCGACTAAAGCATTTGTATACAACTCAAAGGAGCGCACATCCATAAAGCAGAACATTAAGCGGAGCGTCACACCCCGCAGTGAGAGCGGAACATGCATGGCGTATAATTTTTATCTTATATTTCGGCTGTTGTCTTATTTGGAAATTTCACTGCATCCCTATAAAAACTGCTGACTTTCCAGTAGACTTTTCGTGCCCCAAACAGCACAATATCGCTGTTTACCTGCACATTTTTAGAGTCTGGTTGGCGCTGTTTGAATGTTCTGTACAGCGTTATGTTCTGTTCTGTGTTTTTTGCACTGTCTTTTGTAATGTTTGTATGGTTAATTGCACTGCCTGTTCTGCACTGTTTGCACACATGCACTTTATGTTTGTTCTGTTCAGTAGCTCTTTTCTGTTGTTGGTGGTTTTGTGTAATTCTGTGTTTTTGTGTAGCACCATGGGCTCCTGGAGACACGTTTCATTTCACTGTGTACTGCGTCTGCTATATATGGTCAAAAAGACAACGAAGCTCCTTGAACTTGAGGAACCTCTGTGTCTATGGAAATAACAGTCGAGGAGAATGTTGATTTGATCTCTGTTTTACAAACGGATCATTTATGAAAAATATTTTATATTTGTTTTACAGTTGGATACAGTCCAAAACGATGAAGGAGGATGCAGATGAAGATATTGCTAAATATGATGGTGAGTTTGTTTTGTTTTTTAGTGTATTCATTCGGTCATCTTCTTTACCTGCTTATTCCCTAATTCGGGGTCATAGGGATCTTCTGTAGTCTATCCCAGCTGTCTCTGAAAGGGTAAAAGGCAGGAGGGGTACACCCTGGACAGGTCACCAGTCCACCACCAGTTATTTCTTTAACCCCTGTTGTTTTGTAGGTTATGTGTACTGTCATTTTACCAGCAATGCAAGAATTACAGGACATTACAACAACTCAAATCCTGTTTAGTTGAATTGAATGAATTTTTATCCTGTAGAGAGGTTAAGGGTTAAGGGCCTGGTTCAGGGGCCCAGTAAGGGCTGGCTAGTGATGCTGGGGCTCGAACCCACAATCCTCTAATCAGCAGTGCAGTGATGCTTTAGTCAACAAAAATATATAAATCCACAAAAGTAAAAAATTTGCGAGCCGAACTATGGGTTATGATCTGTCGGATAACAAATTAACTGTGATCTGTTGCACTGCTAATAATTAACAAAACCAGTTTATTGCAGTACATTCTATTCTATTGTTTTTTGTTTTATACAGAATTCATTCATTTTATAAATAAAAAACATGTTGCAAAAAATGGTGTTTTTTGGGGACCCGGAACGAATTACTTTATTTAATAAGTAAAACACACATGAACCTGTCATTGTCACATGATGCATTTCCATAAGTTGTGTTATGCTGTTTGATTACAGGCAAATGGGAGGTAGAGGCTCTGAAGGAGAACACGGTGCCCGGGGACCTGGGTTTGGTGCTGAAGTCTCGCGCGAAGCATCACGCCATCGCGGCTCCTCTCAACAAACCCTTTATCTTCAAGAACAAACCACTCGTGGTGCAGTGAGTAAACTTCCTGGTTACGGTTCCCATAGCAACCTGTCACTGGGCTAAAATGCGTTGGATATGAGTGGTAATCATGGCGAGGGTGGGGGAAGGGTGTCTGTGGATTTAGGAGTTGAACCAGGGGTGAAAGGGAGAGGGTTAGGTCGTTAGGAAGCCTGAAGTATCTGACCGAATTCAGCCTGCCACCATGTCATTGTAAAATGGTGGCTGATTTATAGGTCTGACATCAGAATCAGCCTAAAACAGGTTTGGTACAACAAAATAAAATGAATGATTATGCAGTGTAACAATATATTTACATCTTTTTGTTTATTTTCTGACTGCACTTGCTATATTTATAACATAATAAATGATTCTTTAATATTCTTTAACTTTAATATCAACACTGCATAATGATGTGGTCCAGTTTTGCAATTATAATTTGTTAATTAATGTTTGCACATGTTTAATTCATCCATGTGATCATCTCATATCAGGTATGAAGTCAATTTTCAAGACGGCATTGACTGCGGTGGTGCTTACATTAAACTCCTGTCCGACTCCCCCAACCTGGACTTGGTACGTGTGTTCAGTTTTTAAATAATGATGTTATTGTCCTGTAGTTACTGTATAACGGGTTTGAAAGATATTTACTCTTTACCCTGGTATGACAGGTGCAGTTTCATGACCGTACACCGTACACCATCATGTTCGGGCCCGATAAGTGTGGAGAAGACTACAAACTGCACTTCATCTTCAGACATAAAAACCCTCTGAATAAAGAATTTGAGGAGAAACATGCCAAAAGACCCGACACAGACCTCAGGAAGGTGTACTCGGATAAAAAAACCCACCTCTACACACTGGGTGCGTGCGTTCATCTCATTTAAAACTTTTTAGAAATGGACAGTTTGACGATATATTATTGTTGTTTCCCCGAATTCTGCTATAAGGGTGTGTTTACACTTGTCGTTCGGTTCATTTGGTTTATTTGGTCCAAAAAAATTATACATTTAAACCTGATCGGATTAGCGTTCATACTCGCATTTTTGCCAGCGGACCTAAAGATACCAAATCTAAAAGCATAGTGATACGTTCACGAACTGATTGGTCAGGGTATATTTTGTGACGGAACCTACTTACACTTTCAACAGCTGAGAAATTGTAAAAAAGAGCTCCTGAAATGTTCAAACAGCACCAGGATTTCCACTGTTGTACGCAAAAACCGGCATTTCCGACTACTTTTATTGACTATTGAGCAAGACAGGTCCTTTGATAAGACAGAACAGGTAGATATGCTTGTGCATTTTGTCCTCTCAAAATAAAATATCATAATCATAATTGCAGTTGCGTTGCACGTTGTGACATCACATCCTTTTTTCCGGTCCATGTCGCGTTAATCTTTTAATTGAACTGCACCAGACTTTGGAAGCGGACTGAGACCGGTGTTTACAGCAGTCTCGGGCCGCTTGTTTGGTGTGCATCAGGATTCGGATGGCAGTGTTCATACTTAATCCGTTCATTTCAATTAAACCAAACATGACAAGCGTGAACACACCCAGAACGTATTCTTTTACGGTGTAATTCTCCATTACAACTGTTCAGTTTTGTGTGTTTTTTGTTTTTTGTTTTTTTTTGTTTTTTTTTTTTTTTTTTTTTTTTTTTTTTTTTTTTTTTTGCTTATTTGTTTCGGTTTCTCAGTTCTGAACCCAGACAATACCTACGAGATGTTTATTGACCAATCCAGCGTTGGCAAAGGAAGCCTGCTCACCGACATGGTTCCACCTGTAAACCCGCTTAAAGAGATCGATGATCCCAACGACTCTAAGCCGAGCGACTGGGATGAGAGGGCCAAGATTCCTGACCCAGAAGCGGTCAAGCCTGATGACTGGTGAGGTTTTAACCGTTTGGAATATAAGAAGGGGAAGTGGTTACGGTGTTGGACTGCTAATTGGAAGATCAGTGTTCGATTCCTAGTGCCTCCAAGTTACCACTGCTGGGCCCTTGAGCAAGGCCCTTGAACCAATTGCTCAGTTGTATAAAAGAGATAATGTAAGTCGCTCTGTATGAGGGCGTCTGCCAAATACCGTGAATGTAAGAGAACCAATATTTTTTTTTCTGTTGAATGGTTTGTCTTCTGTACGAACCATTCAGCCATTGCATACATTCTTCTTTCTTTTTATCGTCTCTCTCTCTCTCTCTCTCTCTCTCTCTCTGTCTTTTTCAGGGATGAAGATGCCTCTGCAACAGTGCCTGATCCTAATGCAGTAAAGCCTGAGGGCTGGCTGGATGATGAGCCGGAGTTTATCCCAGACACTACAGCTGAGAAACCTGAAGACTGGTAAACACTCAGGATTAAATCAACTTATTAGTATGAATGGTGGAAGACATTTATAGAGACTTCATTACGAAATCTCTAAACAAATGTTTGTTTGTTTTTTTTTTTTTACTCGAACATCTAGCTGCTTTTAATCTTTAGGTGTACAGCACATAAAATAAGCAAGTAATGCTGCTTGTGTGGCGGCTGTGCGAAGTCTATGGCATTTCAAGGCACACAAAATAACAGCTGTTTTACATAAATAACTTTAACTTTCTTTTATAAATATAAATCGAATGATTGCATTTGACTTTTTCACAGCATGCTGGCCTGAAAACTAGCACGAGCACTGTTAAATATTTAGTTCGGGGTTGTCTTGGTGGTTAGTACTGTTGCCTCACAGCAAGAATGTCCCGGGTTCGATTTCTGGGCAGGAGTCTTTCTGTGTGGAGTTTGCATGTTCTCCCCGTGCTTATGTGGGTTTACTCCGGCTTCTCCGGTTTCCTCCTACAGTCCAAAAACATGTATGTTAGATTGATTAGTGATACTAAATTGCCCATGGAATTAAGTGTGAGTGTGTGTGTGGCCCTGTGATGGACTGGCGACCTGTCCCAAATAAAGCGGGTATAGATGATAAATGGATGTAATTGCGATTTTGTTTGTTTGTTTTAACCAGTATTGCAATTAATTATGCAACGATTATTTAAGCTTTAATCTTTTATATTATCATTACATTATGTTTTATATTAGATATAGTGACTAGACCAACACAATAGTTTTTATCCCTATTGTCCAGGCCTATGTGTAATTAACTGATGTAGTGACATTATTGTGTACTTACTACTTCAATCACAGTAGTAGATCACTTTACTTGTAGAACTTCCATTGTACAATAGTTCCAGGTACAGTTTAGCGTTGCTTTCTCTGCCATTTGCTCTGATTTTTTTTTTATATTGTTTTATCATTTATCTTGTTTTATCATATCGCGATATTATCCCAAATGCAATTAATCGTCCAGCCCAGGTAGAACACAGTGTTATGGGTTTTTTTTTCTAAATCATCAGTTCCTGATTTACACATGAATAATTATTCTGGTCATCTGCAAGATAATTAGTGAGTGCAGCCCAGTGTAGATTTATCATCCTGTCATATAATCTATATAATTGCCGCCTGTTTCTGGCAGAACAGATTAAAATACTGCACAAAGGGAAACAATGATTTATTTCTCTTCCAGGGACGAGGAGATGGATGGTGAGTGGGAAGCTCCTCAGATTCCTAACCCTGCCTGTCAAAGTGCTCCTGGCTGTGGCACGTGGACACCTCCCACAATTAATAACCCCAACTATAAGGGGAAATGGAAGGCGCCACTTATAGACAACCCCAACTACCAGGTAAGGTAGCACCCCCGAAAGGCATACGGAAACTTTATAGTGATGTAAAAATAGTGCCCAGTTATATAATAAATGTGGTTGCAGTGGTCATTGTTGTAAACATTAATATGTATATAGCATGTCAATAGTCGTATAATATTTTGATGTAAAGTTATTGGTTTTTCAATCAAATTACATTTGTATACATTTATAATAATATAAGTAATATATTGCTCCAGCAAAGAAACTTCACAAATAACTCAAAATGTCCATATGTGTTGCATATTTACATTTACATTAACATTTACAGCATTTAGCAGACGCTCTTATCCAGATCGACATACAAAAGTACGACATACAAAAAGTCACATCATCAATTTTGAAAGAGCAGCATGGGATTTTTTATTTTAATGTCAAGCGCTAGGTATTTAAGAAAGAGGTGGGTTTTCAAACGTCTCTTGAAGACGGCAGGTGACCCTGCTGTTCTGACATTGATGGGAAGTTCATTCCACCATCTTGGTGCCAGAACAGAGAAAAGTCTTGATGCAGACCTACCTTGTGTCCTAGGTGATGGTGGAACAAGTCGAGCGGTAGACATACATATATACATATAATTATATTATCAAAAAGCCAGAAAATTTACATTGAGCATTATACCTATACTGTATATACAGTGTATATATTTGTGTGTCTGTATATACAGTGTATATATTTGTGTGTGTCTGTATATACAGTGTATATATTTGTGTGTGTGTCTGTATATACAGTGTATATATTTGTGTGTGTCTGTATATACAGTGTATATATGTATTCTGGGCATTTTTCAAGGCTTACCATGGAAATTAACAGAAATTAATGGAAATTAATAGAAATAAATATGAATAAACAGAAAATTTGCCTATAGCAGGGAACGTAAATGTAGTTAAAAATAATTTTACAGTCTAATCTTGGTTAAAACAACCAGGTTTAATGCAATTTTAGATATTTCTAGCCTGCATATTCCTCAATCACATGCACACAGCAGTGCAGGACTATTGAGTCCATCACCTCCTCCAGTACACACACCCAACATTTCCTAAATCCTGCACACAACATAAATGTCTCTCTTGGTCAGTATTTATGTAAATTACAAAAAATATTAAATAAATCTATACTTAAGACTTTTTTGTGCAACAAAATTATACTATTGTAAAAACCGATACACTGACTGAGCAAAACATTTAGGTGATAGAATTTCTAAAAAAAAAAAAAAAAATTTACCCTGTTAATATAAACGGAAATTCCCTTTTTAAATTCCAAAAAAAAAAAAAAAACCTGTTTATAAACGGACCCTTTCCCACACACAGTTCCCCCCTTAGTCACTTAAGTCCAGGCTTATTTAAAAAAAAAATTTTGTTTGTACATACAATTGACACTTTTTTTTTTTTCCATTTCTTTCCAAATTATTTCTAAATAATTTTATACCCGATTGTTTCCAAATAATTTAATTTAATTGTCCAAAATTTCCAAGATGAAGTAAGTTCCGTAAGTGTACAAAAAATTTATTGGACATTTCCAGTCCCTTCGCAGCCCTACGCATTTCGCACACAACTGATTTGTTAAAAAAAAAAAGGTATTAATGCATTATTTACTCACACACATTTAAATAAAAGTACTTTATTCAGTGCTGATTGTCCTGTGACTGATGGCAGTGATCTGTGTGAACTCAGGGTGTGTGGAGTCCGAGGAAGATCGCAAATCCAGATTACTATGAAGATCTGGAGCCGTTTAAGATGACCGCATTCCGGGCTGTGGGACTGGAGCTGTGGTCCATGACGTCAGACATCTACTTTGATAACTTCATCATTAGTGCAGATAAAGAGGTGGCGGATCGCTGGGCCGCAGATAGCTGGGGGCTCAAAAAACTGGTGGCTAGTGCGAACGAGGTGCGTGTACACACTTACAGACAGCCTGATATATTTTAAACCAGAATGAGCACCAATAAGAAAATGAGAAAATTAAACGTTATGTAAATGACATGGATGATAATTTATATTGTCTCTCTTGTTTTCCTACATACTAATTTTTTTTCTCTGTATTGCTTCACCTGCTTATCTGTCTGTCTGTCTATTTATTTATCTTTACCCACTGTCTCTCTCTCTTTCTCTCTACGTTTCTCAGCCGGGAGTGTTTAGTCAGTTGACGTTGGCGGCCGAGGAGAGACCATGGCTCTGGATAGTTTATATTCTGACCGTCGGACTGCCGATTGGCCTGGCTGTGCTTTTCTGCTGGCCTAAGGTGAGCAACCAGAATTAGGGCTAAATTAGACGTTTTCGATATTATAATGGATTTTATCACAGTACATTTGTTAAAAGTTTAAAACAGTTAATAAGATAATGAGTCTGCACCTAATTCCAGGTCTGTTTTTCTATTCTATCTTTTCATGTTAAAGAATGAGTAAAAAAATATAGAATCTGGGGCAGCACGTCGGTTTAGTGGTTTGCATGTTTCCTCGCAAAAACATGTTTGTTAGGTTGATTGGTGATTCTAAATTGCCCATCGATGGACTGGTGACCTGTCCAGGTTGTACCCCCTGCCTTCCACCCTTTCAGAGAGAGCTGGAATAGGCTCCAGCGGGTATAGAAGATGAATGATGAATGAATGAATGAATATAGAATCTTAGTTCTGGAGTCATGGATTTTGCTGGTAGGATCTTTGGTGCTTGCACCTGCTAATTGTATACCAGCAATATAACTGTATATAATTCTCATTAATTTATTATAAGCTGTGAGAATATTTTTGGATTGATCAGATTTCCTAGCTTTCATTTGTAAAGTATGTAATTTTCGTCCTCAGCCTTGACTGATTTAATGTATTTTTGCTTCCTGTAGAAGTCTGAGGACGATTATGTCTATAAGAAGGTCGATCCACCCAAAAGAGAAGAGGTAGTAGAAGAAGAAGAAGAAGAAGAGGAGGAGGAGGAGGAGGAAGAAGAAGAAGAGGAGCAGGAAAAGGAAAATCAAGAGGAAGTGGCTGAAGCAGAGGGTGCTGATGAACCAACCGGTCAGTAAAGCAATTGGATTTATTTTCGTGTTTTAGTGTTCGTGTTGATAAAAGGCAAAATTTGATATAGGAGCCAAATCTTACCTAAAGGCAGAGGACGTATAAATATAGTAACAATTAAAAATTAAAAAAACAATTTTTTGGTCTAATTTTTATTTATTCAGTTTTTACCAAAGCTTTATTTCCTGCTTGTAATTTTTTCTCTCAATCTTTTTTTTTTTTTTTTTTTTTTTAGAAGACAATGCAGACAGAGTCGAGGAGGAAAATGATTCAGGCGAAGGAGAAGCACCAGAGGAGGAAGAGGAAACCAGTAAATCCAACGACATGCCTTCAGATGATGAGGTAAGAGGAAGTAAAGTCGTGTCTGCTGAAACACATCAGTCACAACTTACTAACCTGATTAAACTCGAACCGTATGCAAGAACTCTGCAAACCGCATGCAAATACATTCGATCTAAATTTAATCAAACATAAATTACGTTTAATTGTAATGTTTACTCAGCGCTAACAAACCCAACTATAACTCAAGCAGGGCTGTTTATTGGCTGATGAGATGAGGCAGGTGTATTTAGGCCCAGTAAACGAGCTAAAGTAATCAGCTTAATGTCATTAGCAGTCTGATGAATGAATGGTCTTGTTGTTACACTTTATATATTAGCAGTAGCGGCTGTAGCATTACAACGGGCTAAATTTGTTCATATTAAAGTCAGATGTTAAAGAATGCAATATATGAACCCTGAATCAGTGAATGTGAGTTTAATGTTAGTTTATTATCAGTAATCGAGGTAATCATTTAAATAATTCATCCATTTATAAAAAATGGATCTGGAGATAAAGGCCATTAAAACAATGTTGTCTTGAGGTCTTTGCACACTAGAATCTGAAATTTTCTTAAGCGTTTTTTCCGTATTTGTTGTTCTAAAAATCCTGTAGAGATTCAAAGTTTATCTCAGGATGTCATTGGCTCAGTTTGATACTTTGCCAGTGATACAGGAGCCACATATTAACACAGAAAACCACCATTTTCTGCAAACTGTTTGATCCTTAGAAGTATGTCTAGGATATAGACACACACACACACACACACACTCTTGCACCGTGGCATTGGAAAGATGTGTGCCGGGCTACAGCAGTGGTTTATTATTCTGGATTTTCGCTTGTATGATGGCTCTGAATTATTAAAGCACCTCTTAACGTGTTTTTTTCTACGGATGCCAAAAATCGAACCCGGTCCGAATTTATTTACGCCGGACGGAGATTTTGTATGGCGGTGTGCAAAGACTTTTACATTGCAACAGTCCAGTTACATGAGGAAACGAGGAAAAAATTTAATTTACTTACAACAAAAGTTGTAGGGATTTTAAAACAAGCCAATTAAAGGGCATTTACAGTTAAATAGTACGACTCACTCGGTTTTATTTCGTTATTTGTTAGTGATGTATATATTTACTTTATTCTGAACAAGGCGTGCAGCTTTATTTTCTGGATAGGTGGCGCTCATCCACCCCGTATAGACCGTCTGTCACTGGGTAGAACTATGAGAACGTGTGTTTTTAAAAGGGTGCAATGAAGATGTTCATGTGCAGTTCTAGGGCATCTCAAAGTAAAATATAGAGTGCAATGTGTTCTTACTGTTTTTACGCTTTTTTAATGTTATATTTACACTCTTAATGTCATCAGCCAGTTAAATAGTACCTTTTTTAAAGTTTAAGCTGGTTTGTATAGACATGGACTAAATTAGGACCAAAATTGTAGCTACACTATATAATAATTGGGATCAGATGTGTCCTGTTAGCTCATCATTTAAAAAGCATTTGAGGAAGCGGTTTGGAAAGTGACATGACCAGATTGCACACAGACACACGTAGGGCTGTCACGATTATCAAATTCTTTGACGATTAATTGTGGAAGAAATAATTGAGAATTTATTGTTATTTATTGTTTTCGGGCTTTTGGGTTGACAATCCATTGTTTGTGAAAAATAATTAAGCATTCAAAAAGAAGCAACTTTATAAAAAGCATTGATTTTATGATCGCTCCAATTTGTGCCTTATTAACGCTCCCTTGTATTTCATTATAGATAAATAGTATTGAAGGAAATTCATATTTTCCGTCCTGTCAGTGGTGTTTCTCTGTTTAGCAACATATCAATTAATTCATGTTCTCTGCTGTTGCATTATGGGTCGTTAACGAGTTGCGCTGGTGATGTTGCGTTATTTCAGCGCGCTTGGAGCGTCAGAAAACCCAGACGCTCCGACTTTCAAATCACGCCGCTCCACTCACTTACTCTGGTTGAAAGTAGGATGCTGCAGGTACTACAGCTCCTCCTAGTGGCTAATAAAAGTGTGCAATAATTGCGGTTGGATTCAGCGATCGGGGTTAGGTGAAATAATTGCGATCATACAATTATTTCATGATTGTGACAGCCTTACACACACATCCATATTTGCCTAATGGGTTAAAATTGGCTTGAGCTTTCTTAAAATGTGCATCATGGTAACGTAAAGTCTTCTCAGTAAACAGGCTCAGCTATACCAGCTGTATAACAAGAGTATTGTTGATGTTCTTTCGCAGATGAAGGATGCTGATGAGGGAATTGACAACACTGGAGGAGATGGACAGAAACAGGCTGTAAGAAAAAGAAGAGTACGGAAGGACTGAAGAGCGTGTTTTCTAACTCCACCCCCCCCCTTCTTTTCTCTTTCTTCTTCTTTTACCCTCTGCCTCTCGAAACGCTGCATGCCGCTGGCTTTGTGATGACCACAGGCTGCAACCTCTCCACCAATGCTCCTTCCTCTCTTACCTGTTATCGTAGTCTTCCTCTCCACCGGTAGTTTGAGTTATTTTTCAGTCAGTCGTACAAATGTTTAAAAAAAAAAAAAAAAACACCTCTGCTTTATTTCCTCACCAGAGGATTGAACAAGTAGCATTTAGAATTAAGGCCAGATTTTCCATCTGACTGCACATACTGACATGAAGGGGAAAAGGATGGAAATCAATTGGGAACCTAACAGACGTGATCGTTTCAGAAAGTGTTCTTCTGTCTTATTTAAACTTAGTTCGAGTTTTGTGTGTTTAAGTTATTCTGTTTTCAGCTTTATCGTGTAAAAGTAAGAGCACTGGTGTGCCCCTATTTATTATTTGTATGCTGTTTAGGAAAAAATGAGTTTAACGACAGAGATTGTTTTTTCTTTTTTTTAAAAAAAAAAAGCTTCTTTCTTAGTTTATAGTTTAACCTTAAATCTGCTTTTTACAGAAAACCTGATGGAGCTTTGTGGCTTGGCAAATTAAATACCTGACATAATTTAATACAGCGTATAGATTTAATCATTCTCCACAAACTTTCAGAGCCTGTTACTCTACACATATCCGCCAAGGTACAGAATAAACACAAGTAAAGCTGTCATGTGACCAAAATGCTATTTTAAGATTACAGTGTTATGTGAAAAATATATATATATATTCTAGTTGTAATCAGCGTTAAAATTGGGCCAAAAATCGAAATGTAACCCCATTTTACCAACACTGACTGTCCTTTTTTTCCTACCACCAGCATACAGTTTTCACATGGTAGATTTTTTTTATTTTTTATTAACAGAACCTTGTTTATACAATTTAAAATTATTTTATTCTGAAGACTCCAAAACGGTAATGGACCCACACATAACTAGTGAACAAAAAAATACCAAAAAACCCACGCATAATATTCCACTTTAACTAAAGCTGCACAGAATGAAGTCCCACAAGCCGCTAGAAGTCTCTTGATAAGCTGAATCCTATAACCACCACCACCACTAGGGGTAAATAACTTCCATTAGGATTTATGATGATAAAACTGATCTACACTGGTTTGATAGCCAGTGCTAGTGTTCTGCACCCCAAGCGCTTGCCTCAAAAAGCTTCTACGGGGAACCCTTATTAAGGTAACAGCTTTACTCGTTGATGATGATTAGCGTGAGGGGAATTTTGTGATTTCATTTTTAAGGCAATTTCTATAGAATAATTGAAGACTTTAGCCGTCAGCACGCAGCAGCTTCTCACAGGGTTCTTTCAGCTTTACGGCGAGTCGTGAATTTTATGACCTTACCGTTTTTTGTTTTTGTCATGCAAGAAATGCTGTTTGTTTGTTTGTTTGTTTGTATTCTGATCACTGCAGTTGGAAATAAACATTTAATACAAACCGGTGTACACAATCGGACAAAAGCAAAAACAATTTATTAACACAAAAGTTTCCAATCGTACAATTTACAAGCAGGACTTTTATCTACATCAGCTGTTCGCAAACTCGGTTAATACCTGAACACGGTTTATATACAATATTCAAGTACATTAAAATAACTAATGTAATACTTGTTCATCCCTTTTGTAACAACGAGCCTCTATCATGTTAAAGGATCTCCGGTTCCACACCATTTACCGTCCTAAAAACGTTAACACTCTATTCCGATCCTCCGTCTCCTCCAGACAAACAGTTGTTGCGTCGAATATCACAACAGGCAGCAGATGTTTTAAAATCCGTCGTGTTTGATTGGTTTATTTCCTGTATCTGGTTTGTCTACGTGATTTAAGGAAATCAAAAGCACCCGCAGATCCAGAGCACTTTATCGGATCAATATCGTTCAACATGGCCGCCATTTCCCTTATTACCGTAAAAGCCAGACGGTGCATTTACTCTGCGAGACTGCATCCTCGTCTCTGCTGTCCTTTTATGTGTCTGCGCTAAAGCCAATCCACCCTTTCTAGTGCAATCAACTGCTTTCACCAACACGCGCTACGACTATTTATTTCATTCATGCAGGAAAAAGTAAAGACATCGGAGCATCCAGCAGTTTAGGATCCTGACTCCCGTCTCTCCGTTATCTGAAATAAGGACGACTGTTGTTCCTTTTGCTTTTTGGTGTGAAGGAAATATTTCACTGCACTAATTGGTGGCAATTGAATAACTCCTGGGTAATTTTGGAAAAACCTTTTAGTAACAGATTTATTTATTTATTTTTTAATCCTGACACGCAGCAATTCTGTACATTTATTCACACACTATTGCCAACAGTATGTTGGACACATACACACATCTCTTGGAATAAAACCCTGGGGAATAGAACACCTTTATAACAGCCTCTGCTCTTCTTCTATAGTGTTTTAAGGTCAGGCTAGCAGAACGTATGTGCGTCGTAGGGAGGAAAAATATAAGTCAATGCTTTTGCAATGTCAGATATATAGTTGGGTTATTATGCTGTCAGACTTTTCGAGGATCAGGGAGCCACTATGAGGCCAGGTATTGAAATCAGGTCTTGAATAGGATATTTAGTCAGAACCAAATATTTGTATTGATGTTTAGTTTATAGTCTGTAATTTGTGTTTGGGTTAAATTTTTTTTGTCTTCTTTACATTATTCTACATTAAAAATAATTACTTATTTGGGCTAATTATATTCTTTTCGGGCTACCAAACAACTAAAGTGTGCCTGTCTGAAGGGCTACCTTACATTTACAGCATTTGGTAGCCGTCTTTATCCAGAGCGACTTACATTTATCTCTTTTATACAACTAAGCATTTGTGGGTTGAAGGGCCTTGCTTAAGGGCCCATCGGTGGTAGCTTGGTGGGGCTGGAAATTGAACCCCGGTCTTCCAGGTGTCAGTCCAACACCTTAACCACTGAGCTACCACATGACAAATTAAGCGACTAAGATTTGCACTAAGATTTTGCCCATTTGGCCATCAGAGCATTAGAGAAGAGAGCAGTTGCGAATGCGGTCAGTTTTGCGGTTCATCTCAAAGGAATTGGGTGGCGTTTTTATTTTTGCAAACCAACCCAAACTATTTCATCTTGTATGGAGGTGCCGTCATGCTGGAACATGTTTGGTCCCCTGAGTCACACTAAAGGGAACTATTGTTCATTCTCCAGCATCCGTACTATTCTTGGCTGCCAATTTTATGTCAATGAGTTGGGAAAGCCCAGCATACTGGGTGTGACGGTCAGTTACTTTTGGGTTTATGGTTCGGATTAGATTTAGCAAAAGATATCCTGTTACACCCATTCACGCATTTTTGGCGTCTGGCAAACGTACTTATGCAAAGTGACTTACATTTATCTAATTGGGGAAGTGGTAGCACAGTGTTGGAGTGCTAATTGGAAGGCCGGGTTTTAAGGGTCATGCTCGGGGGTCCGGCAGTGGCAGTTGGGTAATACTATGAATTAAACCCACAAATATCCAAACACATCTTAATCGCTGAGCTACCACTTTCCAAAGTCTTCTAAATCAAAACGCATGCATGCCAGGGGGTAGTTTTTTATTGCCCTTGAGCTGTGTATGCAAGTGCTGCATCATAACTGACCCTTTTCCTAGAATAGCCAAAAAAACCCCACCGAACTACCATTTTTTTGCAGAAGTGAATAATAATTAAAAGCATTCTCTTTATCCGAAGGGGCTCAAGTGCCATGCCGTGTTTGTGATTTTATCACAAAATAAACTGCAAACAGTATAAACTTGTCCATGACACTTCATTCATCAATAATTGATAATAGTTTCTTAAGCCATGCACGTCTCGTTGGAGGAATAAATAATGGCACCCCATGCACGTTCGGGTTGATCGTCCAGAGTACATAGCGCGTCTCTTCTGTGCTTTCATTTTTAACAGAAATCAGAGGACAACAATAAAAAAACCAATCAAAAAATGCGGTTGCACCATATTTAGAAAGGTTGCATTATTCTATCAAACGGGTTGCGCTAATCAAAGCCGCTGCCCATTAATTAATGCTGTTGGTATCAAATGACATCTGTAACAAAGACTACGTTTCTCTCTGCGTGATCATATGCACAACCTGGCAGTGAACGTAGTGGCAAAGAATAAAACACGGCTTTATAGAACAAATCAATTCCGAGCTCAGCATGGGTGTGTGTGTGTGTGTGTGTGTGGAAGCCTGAACATTGGTGCATACTGGCCTCCGGGTTAAAGCATGAACTATCCGGTCAAGAAGGTAGACGACGCTGCAGGCGCTTATTTCCGTTTGCTTTTGGTGTCGGTGGTCTGAAATACGCTCGAAGCGGACATGAGGTTCTCGATGTACTGGCCCAAGACCTGGTTCTCCGACTTTAACTTTAGGTTCTCCTCCTTCACGGCATCCACTCGGGCGGAGAGATCTTGGGAGAGAAGAGGAAGAGAGATTAGATCCATTAGGATGAGAGTGGATCACTAATGGTCTGAACGTCTGAGTGAATTAGAGGGAAGGGAAGAGATTACAGCTGTGTAATACAGGATGGGTTCTAAATGCTTGGATTTGACTGAGAGGCGCTTATGAGGTTTTATTCACCATTATGGAAACTCAAATGGACTCAAATGGAGATTTTGTCTTTTTTATTTCATCCGTTCATTAGGTGGGTCCGCTGCAAGAATGTTTTTTTTTTTTGACGTCTCATCATAACAGCATGGAAATTAATAATGGATGAACTTTGTGTCTTGACTAAAAGGTCTCTACTTCCGTAACCTTGGATCGTAGTGAATTTTCCTTAATCACCAGTCTATCGTTAGAGAATCTTTATTGTGTAACACGCTTGTCACAATTTATTTCAAATCACTGCCGCCCGGTGCATTTGGTAGCTGGGCCTTTAGTGTGGATTTACCCGACTGATACCCCTCTTAATACCCCCCACTATCACATCCCAATTATAGAAACACATCAATACTAAACAAACACACAATATAACACAGCGTGGAAGTACAGACAGAGAGACATTTCACATATTGAGGATGAAAACCATTTAGAAACCCGTTAACACACAACTCCAAACCTCTACACTACAACCACAACTGTACCACCTACAACATCTGGAGCAGTTCAGGATCTATATTTAACTAATAGCATCACAAAAACATTACAGATATCAATAAAATATATCAGACATTTAAAGGCTGTAAGTCAGTGTTACCGGTCGGCGGCGCTGGTCTGGAAGTGGGGAATAAACTCTTTCCCAGACTGAGACAAGCTAGTTATCTTCAGGGTAACAAACTCTCCTCACGTCTAACTTTTTCCGGAAAAATCCACTTTAAAAACGTATTATTTAGTACGTCTAAGACCGAGTTAATTTCTCCTCCTCCGTCAGCCGTTGTGGGCGTACAAAATTCTAATTTAACTGTACAGACAAGTTTCGCTAGTCTGTGCTGGGCTGTAAGAATTTTACTCTGATTGACCAATCAGAGGACGGAAAAATGCTGATGTTATTTTGGGCCAGTTAGCTCGCTCCCAATGGTGAATTTGAAATCTGATTGGTTAAAAAAAAAAGTCTTTAATAATATTAACCAATGATCAATCTGCCACTACTAATATAGTTTATGTTCCATGGGCGGCACTACTGATTCTGAAGGCCTCGGCAGATTAGATTAACATGGCAGCACATAGACACTGAAATCTGACTGGACGAAAAAATCTAACATCCACATACACGTACTGGAAGCAGTGCAGCGAGAGAAACACTACGAAATGAAGAGAATAAACTGTTGGAATAAATTAATATAATTTAATGGATCAAATATTAGAATTTAGGTTGTTAATGTAGGTCAGTGATTCTGAGAGTGTTTAGAACAGCAGAGAAGGAAATTACTGAACCGGACGGCCCACCACTGATCGAAATCCTGTCACACAATGTAAAGAGTAATTACCCCCCCCCCATCTAAAACCAGCTTTATCAGAGTTAAATTAAGCAGTAATAATTTGTGTTACTCTGAAACACTATGAAAAATGCTGCATCGTGAACTTTTACCTTCTAGTGTGTGCTGGAGCTCCAGCACTTGGTTAATAAGGCGTGTCTTCTCCTCCACTTCAACCTGATTCTCCATGTCTCCTTATCAGGGATGAGGGATGACAGACACAGGGATGAAACAAAAACACTTGCAACATTTGTTATTTAGAAAAAAAGGAATTGAGGTGTGTATTTACCATCCAGGTCACAGTTCATGGTGGAGAGCGGTTCCTCTGGTTTGGGGTGCAGAGCTGCAGAGTTACAGTCTGCTGAATTCAACAAAACAAACAGACGTATTAGACAAAGATTACTTTTACGCCGTTTAGACGTCCTTATCCAGAGCGACTTACATTTATCTTTTTTTATACAACTGAGCAATCGGGGGTTAAGGGCCTTGCTCAGGGGCCCACAGTGGTGGCTTGGTGGTGCTGGGAATCAAACCCCAGTCTTTCTGGTATTAGTCCAACACCTTAACCACCAAGCCACCACTTTGTCCAGATGTATTTAACATGTATTTCACAATAATGGCAAAAAAAAAATCTAGAGAGAGAGAGAGAGAGAGAGAGAGAGAGAGAGAGAGAGAGAGAAGAGAATCCAAAGTCACATACTTTCCTACTACACAGTATGAAAGAAAAGTACATGTGAAAGTTCCCGGATGTAAACCCGTCCGGATTTGCCCCATGACCTCACAGTAATGGCCGCCTCATCATACACAAAAATGGCTAAATTCTCAAAGTAGCTACTTATTAAAACACTGTTATCTTGTGGTTTAATTGCACTTATTTTTATTTTTTTTTTTTACCATCATTCAACTTAAATTTTTTTTACCATGTCGTGATGACGTTGTCACGTGACTACCAACATGGCGGATGTATTCATTTATTTATACTTCCGATAATCACACCTTACAGAACAGGTATAAAGTTCCTCAAAGTTGCCTGTGTTTCTAATTAATAAGTAGAAAATATTTATTTTACAGAATATACTCTATTTTAAGTCTATTTTAAGTCTTCAAATAAGAAAACTCTCTTTAAAATTTTTTTTTTTTTAAGAGAAAATTATTTCAAGGTAATAAATTATATGATATATGAATATATATATATATATATATATATATATATATATATATATATATATATATATATATGAATGAATATGAATATCATAAATACTATTTAAATACACGTATTAGCTGATGACGTCATCCGGCGACTAGCACCCGAGCTAAACCGAGCTAAGGGGAATAAACAGGAACACCTTTTTGTTTGGTTTAAATGGGTCAAAATGCTGAAATGTTTTCCAAAAATAAAAAAATATTTAAAAAATGACACGAGTTGTCTGTCACATATTTTGCTAGCGAGCTAACAAGCAAAAAACCCCTCAAAAAACACTTATGATAATCTCAGCTATAAAGAGACTAAATTCTTTGTTTTTGTGTGACACAAATAAAATAAACAGTTTGTCACTACACACTTTTACCTGAGTTTTATTTTACCTATAAAATGGTGTAATTAGAAAACCAGACTAAACTAAACCAATAAATCTGGCGCTAACTTGCTAACACTAGCTAGCTACCGTTACTCGGGAAATAGTCCAAAAATACACAAATTAGACACCGAGTGACAATAACAGCGTGCATTATCTTACCGTCCGGGAGCTTTTAAACAGAATAATTACTTTAATTCACTTTGAGAAGAAATTAAAAACAGTCCAGGAAGAATCTTCGTAATGGTGACTCTCCACACCAAAGTCTTCACACTGGGGGGTCGGAGCAAGTTTTATTGTAATGCTGATACTGACCACCAGAGGGAGCCAACAACGCGTCAACATTCAATACATACGACTGAATCCTAGATGTCAAAAAAATATATGTAAAAAAAGAGAGAAGAAGCTGGTGAAAGGATGATAAATAATGTAAAGGATCAGAAAAGAATGTAAGAGATGACTAAAGAATGTAAAGGATAAGTAAAGAATGTAAAGAATAAGTAAAGAATGTAAAGAATAAATAAAGAATGTAAAGGATGATTAAAGAATGTAAGAGATGACTAAAGAATGTAAAGAATAAGTAAAGAATGTAAAGAATAAGTAAAGAATGTAAAGGATGTGTAAAGAATGTAAAGAATGAGTAAAGAATGAAAGGAATGAGTAAAGAATGTAGCGGATAAGTAAAGAATGTAAAGAATAAGTAAAGAATGTAAAGAATAAGTAAAGAATGTAAAGAATAAATAAAGAATGTAAAGGATGAGTGAAGAATGTAAGAGATGACTAAAGAATGTAAAGGATAAGGAAAGAATGAAAGGAATGAGTAAAGAATGAGTAAAGAATAAGTAAAGAAGGAATGAGTAAAGAATGAGTAAAGAATGTAAAGGATGAGTAAAGAATGAGTAAAGAATGTAAAGGATGAGTAAAGAATGTAAAGGATGAGTAAAGAATGAGTAAAGAATGTAAAGGATGAGTAAAGAATGTAAAGGAGGAGTAAAGAATGAGTAAAGAAGAAGTAAAGGATGAGTAAAGAATGAGTAAAGAATGTAAAGGATGAGTAAAGAATGTAAAGGATGAGTAAAGAATGTAAAGGATGAGTAAAGAATGTAAAGAATAAGCAAAGAATGAAAGGAATAAGTAAAGAATGTAAAGGATGAGTAAAGAAGAATGGTAAAGAATGTAAAGAATGAAAGGATGAGTAAAGAATGTAAAGAATGAAGTAAAGAATGAAAGGAATGAGTAAAGAATGTAAAGGATGAGTAAAGCTGAAAAGATGAAAGAATGTAAAGAATGTAAAGGATGAGTAAAGAATGTAAAGATAAAGATGTAAAGAATGTAAAGGATAAGGAAAGAATGAAAGGAATGAGTAAAGAATGTAAAGGATGAGTAAGTAGAATGAGTAAAGAATGTAAAGGATGAGTAAAGAATGAGTAAAGAATGTAAAGGATGAGTAAAGAATGTAAAGAATAAGTAAAGAATGAAAGGAATGAGTAAAGAATGTAAAGGATGAGTAAAGAATGAGTGAAGAATGAGTAAAGAATGTAAAGGATGAGTAAAGAATGAGTGAAGAATGAGTAAAGAATGTAAAGAAAAGAATAAGAATGTAAAGAATGAAAGGAAAGAGAATGAAAGTTAAAGAATGTAAAGGATGAGTAAAGAATGAGTAAAGAATGTAAAGGATGAGTAAAGAATGTAAAGGATGAGTAAAGAATGTAAAGAATAAGTAAACAATGAAAGGAATGAGTAAAGAATGTAAAGGATGAGTAAGAATGTAAAAGATCTTCATTTTCTATACCCGCTTATTCACAGGGATCTGCTGGAGTCTATCCCAGCCATCTCTGAAATGGCGAAAGACAGGAGGGGGACACCCTGGACAGGTCACCAGACCATCACAGGGCCACACACACACTTACACTCACTCCTGTGGGCAATTTAGAATCACTAAATTAACCTAACATACATGTTTTTGGACTGTAGGAGGAAACCGGAGAACCCGGAGTAAACCCACGCAAGCACAGGGAGAACATGCAAACTCCACATGGAAAGACCCCTGCCTGGGACCTTCTTGCTGTGAGGCAACAGTGCTAATCACTAAGCCATCGTGCTGCCTGCCTCCCATAATATCATTCAATAATAATTAATTAATATTAATATGAGACAATATGGGAGGATATAGTATTTTTCAGTAAATATTTACATTTACTGCATTTGGCAGACGTCCTTATCCAGAGTGACTTACATTTATCTCTTTTATACAAAGAAGCAATTGGGAGTTAAGGGCCTTGCTCAGGGGCCCAGCAGTAGTAACTTGGTGGTGCTGGACCCAGATCGAACCCCGATCTTCCAATGAGCAGTCCAACGCCTTAGCCACAGTGCTAATTTAAATATGACTGAATTTGATGACAACATAATGATTTGGCATTCGAAGTATTAAATATTCTAGTATGGAGAATCTTAATATCCTATTTAGACAATTATAACAAAAACGAACTGTTTTTTAATTGTTTATACTTTCTCAATTATAATAACTAATAAACAATTGTTGTTTTTGTTTTTTTTTTGTTTATTTGTGCGTTTCTGTGTGGGTGTTTCGCGTTCATTATACATTCCTATAGATTATAAAAAAGTCTTGATTCTGATTGGACAAATTTTGGGGGATTTACTTTTCGCATCAGCTGCTCTGAAAGTAGTTCCGGCTGCAAGGCAAATCACAGTGCTGTTAATATTAGTGCACTCTTTCTAATATGTTCATTATAACAGGCTAATTCCCTTTCAGGGGCACCACAGTGAACCATCTGTCCCTATTCTCTACATCCTCTGTCTCCCCTAACACTATTCTCTACATCCTCTGTCTCCACCTAACCCTATTCTCTACATCCTCTGTCTCCACCTAACCCTATTCTCTACATCCTCTGTCTCCACCTAACCCTATTCTCTACATCCTCTGTCTCCACCTAACCCTATTCTCTACATCCTCTGTCTCCCCTAACACTATTCTCTACATCCTCTGTCTCCCTACCTAACCCTATAACCCTCTCTACCCTCCTCTCTAACGTCTCTAACCTATTCTACCTACCCTATTCTCTACATCCTCTGTCTCCACCTAACCCTATTCTCTACATCCTCTGTCTCCACCTAACCCTACCTAACACCTCTGTCTCCCCCTACCCGATTCTCTACCTAACGCCTCTCACACCCTATTCCTCGACCTACCCTATTCTCTATTCCACCAACCCTCCTCTGTCTCCACCTAACCCTATTCTCTACATCCTCTCCTCTGTCTCCACCTAACTATTCTCTACCCTAACCCTTCTCTACACCTCCTCTGTCTCCACCTCCTCTGTCTACCCTAACTACCTACCCTACCTAACTCTATTTCTGCTACCTAACCCTCTCTACATCCTCTGTCTCCCCTAACCCTATTCTCTACATCCTCTGTCTCCACCCAACCCTATTCTCTACATCCTCTGTCTCCACCTAACCTCTCCTCACATTCTCTACATCTCTACTCCACCTACCTATTACTCTACATCCTCGTCTACCTATCCTACTCCTCTGTCTCCACCCAATCCTCTTTTCTCCACCTACATCCTCTGTCTCCCCTAAGCCTATAACCCTCTCTACATCCTCTGTCACCTAACCCTCTCATCCTCTGTCTCGACCTAACTACCCTCCTCTTCCTGTTCTTATTCTCTCTTCTGTCCCACCTAACCCTATTCTCTACATCCTCTGTCTCCACCCAATCCTTTTCTCTACATCCTCTGTCTCCAGCTTCATTTCTCCTCTTTGTGCTTCCTCTTCTGCCTGGTAACATCCTCCTACCAATATATTCATTATCCCTCCTCTGTACATGTTCAAACCCTATTCTCTATTCTCTATCAAACCCACCTCAATCTGTCTCCACCCAAGATTCCCTGTCTCCACCTTTTTCCCCAAAACATCTAACATGAGCCGTCCCTAATGAACTTGTTCCTAATCCTGTCCAACCTCGTCACTCCAGAAAAAAAACCCTCAATATCTTCAGCTCTGCTACTTCCAGCTCTGCCACCTGTCTCTTCCTCAGCGCCACTGTCTCTAAACCATACATCATAGCTGGTCTCCCCCACTGTCTCTAAATTCCCTCATACATCATAGCTGGTCTCCCCACTGGTCTCGTCTCTAAACCAGACATCTAACTGGTCTCACTCATAACTGGTCTCACCACTGTCTCTAAACCATACATCATAGCTGGTCTCCCCACTGTCTCTAAACCATACATCATAGCTGGTCTCCCCACTGTCTCTAAACCAGACATCATAGCTGGTCTCATCACTGTCTCTAAACCATACATCATAGCTGGTCTCACCACTGTCTCTAAACCATACATCATAGCTGTCTCACCACTGTCTCTAAACCATACATCATAGCTGGTCTCACCACTGTCTCTAAACCATACATCATAGCTGGTCTCACCACTGTCTTGTACACCTTCCCCCTTAATTCTATCTAATATTCTCCTGACACGTGACTTTTAAACTACCTAAATGAAAGCTATAAAAAGATTGGTGGGTGTAAATTATGGTGGAGCTCATAATGCTAAAGGCTCCCAGATCTGGAGTTTCTGTTTGTGTGGAGTTTAACCTGTTCTCCTTGTTGTTTGTTTGGGTTTTCTCAGGGTTCTCCGGTTTCCTCTTACCTTCAGTAATATGGATTTCCTACTACGGGAATAAGTGTCATATGATTATTCCACTGTCACCCCAACCGAGATAAACTGACACGAGCACACTCTCCAGGCACAGACACCCACAGGCTCTACAGAGGCAGTGGAGGCTCAAATATAACACAGTGGTTACGGTGTTGGACTGCTAATTGGAACATTGTAATTCCATTCCCAGCATGCACCAAGTTACCACTGTTGGGTCCCTGAGCAAGGCCCTTAACCACCAATTGCGCAGTTGTATAAAGAGATAAATGTAAGTTGGAAGTGGAATAAGGGCGATTATCAAATGCTGTAAATGTTATTGTAAAATTATTGTCTGAATGGCCGAGGTTCAAGCCCCACTTCTGCCAGCCTGCCACTATTGGGTCCTTCAGCAAGACCCTTAACCCTTTATGGTCCTAAAAATCTTCCCAAAATCAACAAATAACATTTAAAAACATTTCTTAGAACATCAATTTGTCAGCTGGGTGAATAATCTAATTTTGGTGAATTGCAATAAACAACCTTTTCTACATTTGATGGCATTTGGAAGACTTTGGCTTACATTTATCTCTTTTATATGACTGAGCAATTAAGGGTTAAGGGCCTTGCTTAGGGGCCCAGTAGTGGTAACTTAAACCCATAATCCCTCGGTTATCAGTCCAACACCTTAACCACTGAGCTCCCACCTCCCCCACCAGCATCAAAACAATAACATATCATGTTAATAATGTCACCAAACAAGAATATCTTTTGTTATCTTGACAGTTACAACACACACACACACACACACACACACACCTACGCACTGTGATTAAACAGAAAATACCAACAGTGCTGTGTACTGCTGCGTGCCCTCCTGATAGTATGCTATGCAGTATACAATCACATGTTGGTTTACTTATATGCAGAGTCAGAGAATTCCCTACTGTGTGTGTGTGTGTGTGTGTGTGCTTCTGTTTGCATCCGTGTATGTAAGAGAGAGAAAGGAAAAACACATCAAATAGCCTCAATTAAAAAAAAACCCAACAAACAAATTCCTGTCCATAATGTTCCCTTTTGTAATGTGTGTGTGTGTGTGTGTGTGTGTGTGTGTGTGTGTGTGTGTGTGTAAAAATATTGTAAAACCAGTTTCGGAGATCAGGTGAGCAGACACCGCAATATTTCCCTCCCGACCCTCTTACCTGAGTCATCAGCCAGAGAGATGTTAGTAAACGTCTCGTCTTCATCGTCCACTTCTCCGTCCATTTTTGTAAGTGTCTTCGATCCAACCCAATCAATGCATTCTTCAGTTTTTAACAGAGCCTCCTCCGTTTTCTGTTGTGTACTGTACTTTTACTTTTACTTACGCACTCTCACACACACACACACACACACACTCGTGCACTCAATCCTTCTGTCTATCCTGGCACACCTGTAGTCGTTGGACCGCACCCTGTCAATTATTCAGTGTCTCCACGGCAACAGGCCAGACTTGCAAGGTGGCTCAGCTGACATGGCCTCAAGGCAAGCACACTGGCACATAAGCAAAGAGGTCAAAGGTCACTACTTTTGTTTTTATGAGTTTAAGCCAGACGTCTCCACCAGCTTCTTACATCCAGATAATTACATAACTTCTTTTTTTTCTATTGTTTTTTATCCAACTGAGCAGTTAAGGGTTAAGAATTATTATGCTCAAGGGTGCAGATGGCGGCCGATGATCTTCTGTTCTTTTTCAGCACCTTAACCACTGTTTTTACTACTTTCCTATAACACCTGCAACATCTGTCCTCATCACAGAGCTCCTTAATCACTGAAGAGGGATTTCAGTCACCTCCAATAAACATTTATCGACTTAATTATAACTAGGACATGCTAATATCAATGTTCTAATTAGTTTCTTGCTTCCTAGTGGGATTTTAGGGGCTGCAAACTCTGTCTAGTGCACTATGTAGTGGCGGGTAACTAGTCAAAGTCATTTTAATACCAACATGACATTTACATATTGTACAGATGTTTAAAGAAGGCCGGCCCCATGGTGTGGTGGGTTAAGGCACTGGCAACCACATGCGCAAGTTGTTGAGCTCCAGTGTCCCGGGTTCGATTTCAGTTCGAGTCCTTTCCAGTCCCACCTCTCGCAATTTCATCCCTCTGTCCTATTATTAAAGGCAAAAAATGCCCAAACTAAATATCTTGTATAAAGTTTAAAGAACGATAGTAATCGTTAGTGGTAGGAATAAAATAGATTAATCGATTCATCGCGATTCTTTCTCTAACGATTCTGAATCGATTCTCAAAAGTTTAGAATCGATTCTGAAATTAAATGAGATTGCGACGGTGCGGGTCTGTGCATGCGCCAGTAAAAAACAGAAAAAAGTCGAGGTACAGTGTGTCCTTACGGCGTTATTTAAGTGTTCTTCATAATCGTTAGAATAATCTGACGTTTCCATGTTTCATTCAGAGCTTCAGTTCATCCTGAACACTGAACTTTATTAATCAAAGAAAATTTATTAAACCAAATCATGTTTTTTAAGATGAATGATGATGTCATACAGAAAATCCAACTCTAAACAAAAAGCATAGAAACTCTAAATCTGGCTAAAATGTAAAGATGTAAACATGTATTTACACAGCAGAAGAATTAGAAAAAAGTATAGATTAATAATCGATTTTTGGAATCGGATTCCCAGAATCGGAATTGGATCAGATCGTAAAGTACCTAAAGATTCCCATTTTTAGAATAGTGTGTGTAATTAACAAACCATAATAAAATGAAAACAAATAAGAAGAAGAAGAAGAAGAAGAAGAAGAAGAAGAAGAAGACTTTATATAGGGACAGTGCTATTGTTGGGCCCCTGAGCAAGGCCCTTAACCCACTCTGCCTCAGGGGAACTGTGATATAACTGACTCTGTGCTTTAACCTTCTATATTGTATTGTAGTGGCTTTGGACAAAAATAAAGGCTTTTTTCCTCATCATGTGCCTGCTTCTTTATTTCCGGTTTATTTGCCCCGCCCTAAACAGAGCTGCTAAGGCCCGCCCACTTTTCCTAAAAAAAAGGGATGCACTGAAGTGCAATTCATTTTCAAGCCAGTAGAGGGCGGTAAACATACAGCAAGTGAGACAACAACTAAAATACTGTACAGACAAATACATGAATGTAATATTATAATAATATATAAAATAATATGAAAGTAATATTAAATTACATTAAATAAATATAATCAGTATTTTGGCTGATCCTTCGGCTGATTTCAAGAATTACTTTTATATAAATGAGGTAAAATGAGTCTATTTAAATCTTAAAAAGAATAATATTCCCCAAAAATAGAGTAAAAAAATCTAATAAATTATAAACACATTTTACTATATAACATCTATTAACTTAATTTTTTGCATTTTATTTATAAAATAACTAATTGTTTAACTATTTCTGAACATTTTAAAGGGTTATGTTAAAAAGGTTTAACATCGATATATGTGGTGTGCTGTAGGTGCGAAACTCTCAGGAATCTTATCCATGATGTAGATGATTTTCTCTCCTGTTAACTGATATTTTAACTTCCTTCTCATCCCGCTCAAAATACTGAATCCAGGATGACCCTGTGCGTTACTCACACTGCGAGGATCACGGTATTAGGATCGTTTGACCTTTCAATGACCTGATGTACCGCTTACAATGCGAGGATCACAGTATGAGGATCATGTGATGTCACTGTGATGATGACTGGGTTACAATAATATTTTTAGGGCAGCAAGGTGGCTTAGGGTTGAGCACTTTACAGCAAGAAGGTCCTGGGTTCAGTTCCCAGGCAGGAGTCTTTCTGTGTAGAGTTTTTATGTTCTCCCTGGGTACAGAAGATAAATGAATGAATGAATCACAGAATTCAATGGATTCACATGGGATTCTTCCCGTGCTTGTGTGGGTTTACCCTGGGTTCTCCGTTTCCTCCTACAGTCTATAAACATGTATGTTAGATTAATTGGTGATTTCTAAATTGCCCATAGGAGTGTGTTTGTGGCCCTGTGATGGACTGGCGACCTGTCCAGGGTGTCCCCCTCCTGCCTTTCATCCTTTCAGAGACGGCTGGGATAGACCCCAGCAGATCCCCGTGACCCCGAATTAGAATAAAAAGATGAATAAATGAATTAATTACAGAATTCAATGGATTCACGTGGGATCTGTTATCCTTAAGGTTGTTTGTCACTACAGTAATGTAATACATACCTGTATAAGTCACAGCTAACCTCAACATCAGGTGTCTCATTAATGTCTTATTAATAATCCTTAATTAATATATAATATATAATTTATATAACCAATATATAAAATACATGCAAAATATGTGTACCCTACATATATTTATACATTAGATTGTAAGTAAAAAAAAAATATCTATGTTCTTCACATGTTTGTGAATGCACTTCAACATATATGTTTCAAACAACCATTAGAATGAACAATATAAAGAAATCTGATCACAGCCAAGAAGGTCTTGGGTTCGAATCCCTCTCAGGGGTCTTTCTGTGTGAAGTTTTGCATCTTCTCCCTGTGCTTGCGTGGGTTTACTCTGGGTTCTCCGGTTTCCTCCCACAGTCCAAAAACATGTATGTTGGGTGATTACATAGGAGTGAGTGTGTGTGTGTGTGTGTAGCCCTGTGATGGACTGGCGACCTGTCTCCAGTGTGTACGATCCTCCAGCAGATCCCTGTGACCCCGAATAAGCGGGTATAGAATATAAATGAATGAAGTGTTTACATATATATACTATAATTTAATATATATTATCATATATAGCCATATATCAGATGTCTGTATAGGTATAGCTGTGTTCTTAAAAGAGATACTTAAGAAATACTTAAAAACACACGGCAGGCTAATAAACAGGATTATTAAACACTTACATTTGCAGCATTTGGCAGACGTCCTTATCCAGAGCGACTTATATTTATCTCTTTTATACAACTGAGCATTAAGGGTCTTGCTCAGGGACCCACCTTTTTCCCAACTATTGCAATTAAACCATTGCTAATAATCAAGGCAATGACTATCAAAAAATTAAAGCTGTTTAAAACAAAACAGTATATATTAAAAATAATATTCTGCAACAGGACAGGAAAAGAACAGTGAACGGAAAGCTTGTAAAATAATAGCAATGATGTGTGATGATGCTGATCCAGTTGAAATAGAATTATACTAAAAACTGTGTTAAAATGCCACATCTGTGAAGAGAGAAAAGCAGAGAAACTGTATGTGTGTGTGTGTTTGTGTGTGTGAGATGCTCTGTAACAAACAGACATCCCATAGAGAGATTATTTTAGTCTTGTACCCAAAGTTCCTGGGATTAGCTTCAGCTCTGAATTACTAACTTCATCCTACGTCAAAGAGTTTTTTACCAAAGAAGTAATTCAATTCCTGCATTTTTGGGGAATAATGGAAGTGTTTTATTAGAATAACCAGGACTGTGAAAGTGGTCCGCTATGTCATACCACCGCTCGTCGGAGGACGTTAGGAGTGTTGGAGGTTGTGTGGTTATGAATTCATTAAACAGCTCCGGTTCGAATGACTCCTCAAGCACATCCATTTTGTGCCTATCAACAAATCACGCTGTAATGAGCTCAGGCCTCGCAGGACTATATGTACCATCCAGTGAGAGAGGGTTTACTGCCTACTGCTGTAAACTGCAGCGACAACATGTAGACACACACACACACACACACACACACACACACACACACACACACACACACACACACACACACACGTATATGCAGTCAACAACACAGGTTTAGCTCTGGCTTTAATGGGCTTGCAAATGAATGTTAATGATGCTGATACACTGAACAAATGAGATTAATGATACACAGATTACACTCCCAAACAGAGAGAGAGAGAGAGAGAGAGAGAGAGAGAGAGAGAGAGAGAGAGAGAGAGAGAGAGAGAGAGCAAATGAGATACTGAGAAAGGAGTGAGGGGGGGTGACAAAGAAAGCAAATGAGAGAAAGAGAAAGCGAGAGTGATAAAAAGAGAGAGAGAGTGAGAAAGAGAAAAAGCACGCAAGAAAGAGCGAAAGAGAGAATGGGAGTGATAGAGAGAAAGAGGAAGAAAGAGAGAGAGAAAGAAAGAGAAAGCGCACACAAGAGATATAGAAAGAAAGAGAGAGAGAGAGAGAGAGAGAGAGAGAGCACAAGAGACAAAGACAAACTGAAACACGGGGACACAAACTAACCTGGGGAAAACAATCAACTAAACAAGAAACACCTGAACACAAATCAGGAAACCATCAACCAATGACAAGGCAGGAAGTCTCACAAGACACAGACAACATTAACAAACCTAGAGCACATGGTCTGAAACATAAAAACAGAAAGACTCACAGTTGCCCTCCGGTGGTCTGGCAGGGCAACGCACCTGACAAGCCTGAGTTCTGAGAGATAAATATAAAATAAATATTTAACTTCATTGTGCAAGGTACTTGTACAGGTATTCCATCTTGGTGGGTTGGGGGTCAGGGTCAGCTATGATGCAGTGCCCCTGGAGCAGGAAGGGTTGGGGGTCTTGCTCAGGGACCCGACGGTGGTTGGGTTTGAGCCCAGGTGTTTCTGGTCTTCAGGGCAGCAACTCAGCACCTTAACTATCAATTTATACTAGCCATTATTAACTCAGACCTAATGGTATATTAATCCCAGTATTCTGTTAGACCCAGTGTTAGCTTAGACTGGGGCAAATTTTACCCAGTGTTAAAGCAGATCCAGTGTTAAATCAATCCAAGTATTCTAGCAGACCGTATGTTATTTTAGACTGTAATAAATTTAACACAGTTTTAAATTAGACCCAGTGTTAAATTAATCCCAGATTTATCTAAACCCCAGTATTAAAGTAAACCCAATGCTATATTAGGCCCAGTTTAAAATTAGACTCAATGGTATACAGCAATAGTCTTACTGTTACATAAGACCCAGTTTTACATTAACACCAGCATTAACAACATAACCATTGTTCAATCAGATCCAGCACTAACGCAATTAGACTTTAAGTATTTTAATTAGAGTATAACATTAAACTAGGGTTAAATTAGACTCAGAGGTAAATCAGACCAGATGTTAATTTAGAACCAGAAGATTATCTGACCACCTTTTTCTAGTCCTGTTTTTTTTATATTGAGTGACTCCTCATCAGACCTCATACATACACATAACATTTACTAAAAAAAAAAATAGAAACTAGAATCTGTAATCTTTTTTAGCCTCTGGTTTATTTATTAAAGTTTGTAGCCTCCAGAGATCGAAAGAAAGTGCTGAGAGTGTCTAGGAGATGTAAAATTAAACTTAGTGTGGAGAAGAACTTAATGTTCGGTTGTGCCGTGTTCTGCTCGAATTAGCCGAAGAAAACAGTAGCGTAAATTAGATAGCTGCATTTGTGCACCTTTGCAGCTTGATGTAATGAGCTCCTTCCACCAATGTAGCTCCAAACCACAAGCTCTCATTTACCAGGTGGCTGTTTTTAGCAGCTTTTAGTACTTAGGAACGGGCTGCTCCATCTGGAGAGCTGTGGAGACCTTCGCTTTATGGGTCTCTATCTGGTAGAGAAATGTCGTTAGCATGTGAGATTAATGCTTAAAAAGACTGCACATATCTCAGTTCTGTCTGCTTCAATACTGTACAAGGAGAAGTCAAATCAGCATTAACTAAAGTGGAAAAGAGAGAGAGAGAGAGACAGAGAGAGAGAGAGAGAGACTTTACATTCCTTTATTTAAGCAAATTACTTTATACATAAAATCATCGTGACTCAATAAACAAATAAAATAAAATAATCACTAAAACATAATTGTGTTTTAATAAATGAGGTTAAAACAGTAAACGATTAAAAGAATCAGTTCAGCTCTGAGTTCTTCCTCTTCCAAAAAGCACAAAGCTTTTTCACAACACCACACTGTTCCAAACATCTTCAGAAACCTTCAGACTTTTAAAGAAATTAAAATCAATACAAATTCTTCATTTAATAAGTCTGGAAAAAATTCTTTTAGCATTACAGTCTGTGTCTGTTTTGCACAACTTAGTTTTTTTCTGCTCAGGTATAATCGCCATTTTTGCCTGACTAAAGATAAAACGAATCAGTTGGCACCTGAACCTGTGTCTCCGAACATATTTAAAACCAAGAATAAAACATTGACAGGTAAAATTAAACATTAAAAGACATTAAGATGCTCCTTAAAAACACAAAGAAAGACTGTGATCTGGAGCAGTAAAGAAAGGCATGAAAACGAGAGAGAGAGAAGGAGAGAGAGAGAGAGAGAGAGAGAGAGAGAGAGAGAGAGCGAGTATAGGTGAGAAGGTTTCCATAGAGAGGAGTATCAAACAGTTGAATATCAAAAAAGTGGAATACTGTAGGTAAATTTAGCTCTCTAAGAAAAATCCCTCTCGCTCTCTCTCTCTCTCTCTCTCTCTCTCTCTCTCTCTCTCTCTCTCTCTCTCTCTCTCTCTCTCTCTCTCTTTCTCTTTTTTAAGTTAACAGATGCCTGTGGTTTGCAACAGCTCTCCTGGTAATTGTAAAAACACTCAGCCCATCTAAATTTTGGAAAGGCAACAGCCGCCACAAGTCTCCCCAGACTTTTTATATCAGCTCTGCCTTCATTGGAAATTACAGCTGGGTTTAACTCTAGTTTAACTTATGTCAAATTTACACCTCACAAATGCCATCCAGTCTCTTGAAGATCATCCAGATGACATAACATGGTACATATTATAACATATCATAATTCTACAAAGTGTCAGGTGACCTTTCTGTCAGCTGCTGTAAACAGTTTTTATGTGTGTTAATGGCATTACAAATATTTGCCCTGTTGCCTCACAACAAGAAATTCCTTGGTTTGTCTTTCTGTGTGGAGTTCGCATGTTCTCCACGTGCTTGTGTGGGTTTACTCCGGGTTCTCCGGTTTCCTCCCGTAGTCCAAAAACATGTATGTTAGATTGATTGGTGATTCTAAATTTCCCATAGGAGTGAGTGTGTGTGTGTGTGTGTGTGTGTGTGATTGTTTGTCTGTATGTTGCCCTGTGATGGACTGGTGGTCTGTCCAGGATGACTCCTGCCTTTCACCCAGTGACAGTTGTTATAGACTCCAGCAGATCCCCGTGACCCTGATTAGAAATAATCGGGTATAGACAATAGATGGATGAATATATAGATAAATGGATGGATAGACGGATGAATGGATGGATGGATGGATCTATAGATGGATAGATAGATGGATGGATGGATGAATGGAGGGATGGAAATTAAACATAAAAAAAAACATTTTCTGGAGGGGGGGCATTTTTGCCTTTATTGATAGAACAAAGGGATGTAATGGGGGGATAGAGAGAGAGAGAGAGAGAGGTGGTACTGGAAAGGATCCAAGCCAGGAATCGAACTTGGGTCTCTAGAGTACAACAGCTTGTGCATGTGGGTCCTCACGCCCTAACCCACCACACCACGGCACCAGCCAGAATGTGTTTCTTAAATAAAGGTAAGGAAGGCAATTATTTTACAACATTTATAAGAAACCCAAAAGTTCCCTTGCGTCAAATCATTTTTTACATTCCTTTTTAAAAGAAGGAAATTATTTTTAGTAGTGATTGACCGATTAATCGATTTATCCAATATTATTTCTGATATTTAATTATTTTTTCAGTATTAGATATCAGTTTTGTAATATCAAATCTACTGATGAATGTCGCCATCTTGTGGCCATTTTGAGATTTGTGTGCAAGGTCTTTATTATAGCACTGCATCGTAAAAATAGACAAGAAGAGATTGCAAGATCTAGTCCTGTTTTAACTGGAAGTACCAAGCCATACTTAAGTAGCAATTCTTTATAAGGGATAAGGGGGTAAGTTTGAGGATGAGAAGCCTAAAGAAGTAAAGGTAATATTAAGAAAAATCTAATTTGGTGGAAAGGGACTGAGACAAAAACTTTTAGATGGAGGGGACATGACAAAATATAAAAAAGAAAGAAAGCATGAGAAAAAGAAGTGGAAGAAAATAGAAAAACAGAAAAAAACGATGAAAGTATGGCATGGGTGGGTTGTGGTTCTCGGGGGTCGACACTAGGACGGCTAAAGGGAGGGCTCACAGACTTTGGTGCTTCTTTTATTAGTCGAAACAGGCTGTTAGGGTACTATAGGTGGTCCCACCCTATAATTTTTCATAGGTCCCAAAATTGCTAGCGGAGCCCCTGCTACCCGTAACCACTTTTGTAAGAATTTAACCCTTTATGACTTGACATAGAACAATGTATATATTTTAGATGATAAACAAGTATAACCAATAAATAGTTTTTCCGTAAGTATTTAAAGCAACTTAAATTCAATTTCAATTCAATTCAGTTTTATTTCTATGGCGCTTTTTACATTGGTGATGTATAAAAGCACAAAGCAGCTTTACACAATCAAAGAAATTATAAGATGCAAATGTATCAGAAATCAGTTTGCCCCTGATCAGCAAGCCGGGGTGCAACGGTGGCAAGGAAAAACTCCCTGAGACGAAAATAGGAAGAAACCTTGAGAGGAAGCAGACTCAACAGAGAACCCGTCCTCATTTGGGTGAAAAACAGGGAGCAGGAATTATGTAGATACACTGTGTGTGTGTAAGCAACTTCAATCATAAGTTCTCAAAGAACAGCTGCAACGTCTTTATGAGTGGAAATGTCCTCGGTCACATTGGTGATGTGATCATCAACTGCAGGCGGGTCACAGGGAAGGGTCTGACAGGTCCGGAGTTAAGATGGGGTCTGGATCACTGGTAGCTTAGTTGTGGCATAGGTGGCTCGACAGTGAGTGAGAGAGAGATAGAAAGAGAAAGAAGGAGAGAGAGAAAGGGAAGGAAGAAAGACAAAAAAAAAAAGGACAAAAGTTAAGTAACATCGTAATCACAGTGTATGCAGTGATTGTGTATTTAATGTAGAGTGCAAGTAAGGACTCCGGCAAGACTATCTAGGACAGCGTAACTAATAGGACATAACAGCGTAACTAAAGCACTTAAAAAGTGCAGCGTCAGCGCTTACCACCGCTTCTGCGTATGACAAGACGTCTTTCCTGCAGCCTCATGAGATAGTAAAGTGTTCATCGTATGCATACTTCAAAATCCAAGCGGGAATAGTAGCAATTCGCATACTAAAGATTTATACATACTATATAGTGTAGAAATATGCGATATTTGACGGCGCCTCTGGTAGTGTTAGGACGGCTGGTAGCTCAGTGGTTAAGGTGTTGGATTGCTGATCCGTATATTGTGGGTTAAAATCCCAGCACCACCAAGCTGTCACTGCTCTGCCCCTAAGTAAAGCCCTTTGCCCTCAATTACTCGGCTGTATAATTAGATATATGAATATGTTTGAATAAGGTAGATGACATCGCTCTGGATTAGATGAGATGGAGAGAGCAGAAACACGAAGAGGAGGTGGAGGTGGTGGTGGCGGTGGAAGTGAACGTGTGGTTAAAGGAGTGGGGGGATGAGAATAAAGCTAAGAAATGTGGAGGAGAAAGTGGACCGAGAAAAAAAAAACAGAAATCTTGATTAAATGGAGGAGGGAATGAAGGGATGAGAAGACAGGAACATGTCTGTTGTTCTCAAAACCAGCTGACTACCAATCTGCCAACACAGCAGAGTCACACAGCATGAAGTGAGTTCAAGTTTCAACACACCCGTTTCCCACAGACGGTCTCCAAATCACACCTTTTTCCTTTTTTAGTGAAAAAAAGTTATTAAAAGATGTCTTGTATTTCTTTCTATCTCCAACTCAATCTCATACATCGGCCTGTCTGTCTGCTTCTCTATCGTTCTGTCTGTCTGTCTTTTTGTTTTTGTTTCTTTCTTACTGTATCTTTCTCAGTCTCTTTGATCTGTCTGTCACTTTTCTTCTCTCTTTCTGTCTGTCTGTCTGTTTTTCTCACTCTCTCACTGCATCTTTCTCGGTCTCCTGATCTGTCTGTCACTTTTTCTCTCTTTGTCTGTTTGTCTGTCTGTTTGTTTTTCTCACTCTCTTACTGCGTCGTTCTCTGTCTCTTGATCTGTCTGTCGCTTTCTCTCTCTTTCTGTTTGTCTCTCTTTTGCTCTATCTCTCTCTATCTCCTAGTGTTTTCTCTATTTGTTTCACTTTATCCTTTCCTGTCTGTCTGTCTCCATCCATCATTTGCCTCTTTCTGTCTGTCTGTCTGTTTTTCTCACTCTCTTACTGCATCTTTCTCTGTCTCCTAATCTGTCTGTCACTTTTCTCTCTCTTTCTGTTTGTCTCTCTTTTGCTCTATCTCTCTCTATCGCCTAGTGTTTTCTCTATTTGTTTCACTTTATCCTATCCTGTCTGTCTGTCTCCATCCATCATTTGCCTCGAAAAATTATTTTAATTTTTTTTTTATATTTTGTCATCTTAAAACCACAAACTTTAATGTACATGTATAATGTACATCCCTTTAAAGGGTTACGGCGCTGTTACTAAAGCAGTTATAATGTTTTAAAGCAATAATATTAATATGAATATAAAAATTAAAATAAAATCAAGAAAGGTGTGCTATAATGCATTTTATTTTATTCAGTGCTACTGCTTAAAATTAAGCATTTTAGCTAAACATGTGCATGTATATGTGTGTATGAGTGTGTATGAGTGTGTATGAGTGTGCTGAGGCAAAAGTATAGGAGGGGTACTCGGAGAGGCACTGGGAACGCATCAGTGTTGCTATGGAGATTCTGAGTGACCCTATCAGCAATCGTTATGAGACCATGATGTCATCTTTCTTCCAGGTCATCGCTAATGTTATGCTTCAAAATAAACACCAGACATGGAAGATACTTCAACAAAAACAAACAGCCTGGGTGTGTATGGAGGTTGTATATTGAACACTGGACCACCGTTAACACTGTGACTTCAGCATTTTGTGATGTAGAATTGACCAAAACTATTTTTTGTGGAACTTTGTGTGTTTATAGCGCGTAGCTGCTTCTGTTTGTAGACCTGTAGTGTTGATTACCAGGCCAAAAGCGACGGTGGCAAGGAAAAACTCCCTGAGACGGAATAGTAAGAAACCCTGAGAGGAACCAGACTCAACAGAGAACCCATCCTCATTTGGCTGATGAACAGATGGCAGGAATTATGCAGTCACACTGTGTGTGTAAGCAACTGTAGTCACAAGTCCTCAGAAAACAGCTGGAGCGTCTTGATGCAAAGCGTGATGTATCCTGTTGCAAGATACAGGTGGTGCTAGAATTATAACTAATTATTGGCCTTTAGAATCTTCCTGCCAGGACTCTTACCCAACATGTGAAGTTTGGTGCAGATTGGACAGGTATACACAACATTTCCTGTTGCCAGCAGGTGGTGCTATGTTTATAATGGAATATTGACGTTCAAATGTGTTCAGACCAGAAATCTTATCGAACATCTGAAGTTTTCAGCAGATCAGACATTTTATCACTGAGTTACAACAACTTCTATTCCCATTGGCGAAACATTGAGTTTTGTCACGTGACCACAGACACACCCTTCAACGAAAACTCAAGATTTTCACAATTTACCATCCCGGAGGCCTTTTGATTAGACCGACCAATTATAATGCTGATGTCATTAAATCTCTAGGAGGAGTTTGTTTCATAGTAAAATATGTCACTTCCTGTTGCCAGCAGGTGGCGCTATAACTATAACTGAATATGGACATGCAGATCTTTTTATGTCCGGAAGCTTATCAAACATGTGAAGTTATAACAACTTACTTTTTCAAAATTTTTCAAGCCTTGAAGGACACGCCCTTTAACGAAAACTCTGGATCTTCGCAATTTAACATCATAATAGGCTTTAGATTACAGTGATCCATTTTGGTGTTGATCTGATCAAGTTTATAGGACGAGTTCGTTAAAATATGGCAAAAAGTATGAATTAAAAACTTTGTAGTGGGTTAAACTAATAAGATACCCCACTCGAAGCCGTCCCTGAAGAGTGCGGTGCTGCTGCACAGTTGCTGTTCATGTATCAATTGACCCAATTCCGATTTTTTTCTCCAATGAGTTACAGATTGGCGATGATTGAGTAAACTGAAAAACAGCACATGGGTTTCAATATTTTCCGATGGGTTTCAGGCCTCATTTGTATGTGGTTATAAATCAGATATAAATCGGATACATGCATTAGCATTAGCCATGTAAGCATTGGACTTTTACCTGTCAGTACAGGTCAAATGTTATTGGAGCACATTACATCAACTCAGTTGGACACCGATATATGTCTCCCTCTCTCTCTCTCTCTCTGTCTCTCTCTCTCTCTCTAGATTCTCTATATATATATATATATATATATATATATATATATATATATATATATATATATATATATATATATTAGCGCAACTGTGTATTGCAATATTTATTTATTTTTTTGTTTACTTTAAGTCGGTTTTGTCTATAAACAAATAAGGTATTAATAACTTAGCGATCAATGCTACTTTCACCCAGACTGTAACAACGTTTCCCCCCAATTTTCTCCTTGTAAAGAAAACGATGTTTTGCCGACCTCACTGTCGAGCCGCCTATGCCACAACTAAGCTACCAGTGATTCAGACCCATCTTAATTCCGGACCTGTCAGACGTTTTGCCGACCTTTAAATATGGATCAGAAAATAAAATTCGGAACAATCATTTCGTCTTCGTCCATCGCGTTTATTGATTATCACACAGTTTTTACCTCCATTTCCGGGCAGTACGTCTACACTGATTTGTTTTGCCGTGTACGGTGTAAATGCAGATATCGGATACGGGTCAGTTTTACAGATGGTGTAAGCGGGTCATGGTCAATCGGATATAGACACCAAATTGGAATCGGGCAGCAAGGTCTGCGGTGTAAACATGATTAAATCTTTTCCTTTTATATCATTGTTAGCATTTCTCGCTTACTTCTTGATTACTTTCCTCCTTCTGTGGAAAAAGCTGAGATAGTAGGTTAAGTTAAATGTCTTTAATGTCTTGAGTAAGATGGATCCTAACTATTATCTCACCCTTCCTCAATTTCCACTAAAGGGTCCTGCAAATGGTGCCATCAGTGAAGTAGTTTTATAGAATGGTCTCTGCAGATCATCCTCTAGAATGTGGTGTTTAAGAGGAGGTGTAAGATAGACTTTTCTCAGCCTTTGCAGATGTGGAGCATCTTAGTGATAACCATGAATTTTGCTTTTATGTATTTCTACATGAAAGAATGGTGTGTGTGTGTGCGTGTGTGTGTGTGTGTAAGTGTAAATAGTGTATTACTGGGATTTTTTGCACACTCATGGTGTCTGTTCACCTATGCAAGTAATATACAAGTCAGCTCATTATACATCTAATTGGGATCTGACACATTTCTCTTCCATGCTGATTTGCCGCCTGCTCTCAATGACTTTTTAACACATCTACAGCTGCAAAAGTCGTGGAATGTTATTAAACAGGCAGCAACATTATGAGTTACTGGTGGGTGACAAGACGGCGTCTGTATCTCTGAATCTGAGTTTTCAATTTTAGTTTGGTTTATTAATCATGTATTTTTAGATCTATCTATCTATCTATCTATCTATCTATCTATCTATCTATCTATCTATCTGTCTATCTATCTGTCTATCTATCTATCTATCTCTGTCTGTCTGTCTGTCTATCTATCTATCTATCTATCTATCTATCTATCTATCTATCTATCTATCTATCTATCTATCTATCTGTCTGTCTGTCTGTCTGTCTGTCTGTCTGTCTGTCTGTCTATCTATCTATCTGTCTGTCTGTCTGTCTGTCTGTCTATCTATCTATCTATCTGTCTATCTGTCTGTTTATCTATCTATCTATCTATCTATCTATCTATCTATCTATCTATCTATCTATCTATCTATCTATCTGTCTGTCTGTCTGTCTGTCTGTCTGTCTGTCTATCTATCTATCTATCTATCTATCTATCTATCTGTCTGTCTGTCTTATCTATCTATCTATCTATCTATCTATCATCTATTATCTATCTGTGTCTGTCTGTCTGTCTGTCTGTCTGTCTATCTATCTATCTATCTATCTATCTGTCTGTCTGTCTGTCTGTCTGTCTATCTATCTATCTATCTATCTGTCTATCTGTCTGTTTATCTATTATCTCTATCTATCTATCTATCTATCTATCTATCTATCTATCTATCTATCTATCTATCTATCTATCTATCTATCTATATTCATTTTTATTTTCTTATCTATCTATAGATGTCTGATGACATCTATTCCAAACCAGTACTGATCAACATCTGGAACCACACCCTCCTGTGGCCCTGTTTTTCCCTCCGTAGTTTGGAGCCCCTCTAGTTTGGTTGTTTGTAAAAGTATGTGTGTATTAGTGTGGAGTAATATCTACAAGTCTGACAAAATGATATCTAGTTTGATTATCTATGTAGTGCAGTCTACAACAGAATAAATTAAATGATAATTATAATAAAAAAAACTATGTTTATATATGCCTGATAAATAAATAAATAATTAATTAAATAATACTTTAACAAAGATAATAACCTGCCCAGCCCCTAGTATAATAACCTTGCTGCCCCAGCCCTAGTAATTTAATAATAATTATAATAAAATAATTTAATAATCATTTAAATAAAAACAGAATACAACGATCTGATAAACCTTGTTTTGAATATTAAATTCTAAAAACAAATTCACCAAAAACCAGAAAGACAAGATATGTTAAAACTGTTCAACTTTATCGTCTCTTGCTAATTTTTACTCATTTTGAATTTGTTGCCTGCAACACGTTCCGGGACAGGGGTATTTTCACCGCTGTGTTACATCACCTTTCCTCTCAACATCACTGAATAAGCGTTTGGAAACTGGGGCACTAATTGTTGAAGCTTTGGAATTCTTTCCCATTCTTGATTGCTGTATGACTTTAGTTGCTCAACAGTCGGAGGATCTGCGTTGTCATATTTTGCGGCTCATAATGCACCACACATTTCCAGTGGAAGACAGGTCCAGACTTCAGACAGGTCAGTCTAGTACTCGAACACTTTTACCATGAAGCCATGCTGAATATGTAGCATTGGTTAATTGGGGGCAGTGGTGGCTCAAATGGTTAAGGGGTTGTTGATCTGAAGACCTGGGTTCAAGCCCCACCGCCAGCCAGCCACTGAGCAAAAAGTGCACTTTGCTAAATAGTTAAATAAAGCACTTCGCTGCAGCAACTGATCCACGGGATTTCTTAAAAAATATTAGAAAGCAGAATCTTTAATAAAAGTATTTTCTGTCTGATGAAACTCACATTTCAGAAGGAGCGTTGTTTCTGTAATAGTTCGGTGTCATGTGGTACAGTTAGTGGTCACAACCGACAGTGAATAAGTCTGAATGGAGGTCAATTCCATGTGAAAATATGATAATAAAATTGATATTGCAACTTGAATTTTGGCAGCATGGTGGTATAGTTGTTAGCACTGTTGCCCCACAGCAAGAAGTTCCTGGGTTCGATTCCCAGACAAGGGTCTTTCTTTGTGGAGTTTGCATGTTCTCCCCTGTGCTTACATGGGTTCACGCAGGTTTTTTAGAATAATTTATCTATCTATCTATCTATCTATCTATCTATCTATCTATATCTATCTATCTCTATCTATCATATCTAAAAGCTATCTATCTCGGGGTTCGATTTTCAACACTCTGTCTGTTGTTATCTATCTATCAAATCTATCTATCTAATCTAGTATCTATCTATCTATCTATCTATCTAATCTATCTAATCTATCTGTCTATCTCTGTCTATTGTCTATTTGTCTGTCTGTTTATCTATTTATCTGTCTGTGTTTATCTAGCTGTCTGTCTGTTTGTCTGTCTATCTATATCTATCTATCTATCTATCTATCTATATATCTATCTATCTATCTATCTACAGTGAAAGAAAATATGATAATAAAATTGATATTGCAACTTGAATTTTGGCAGCATGGTGGTATAGTTGTTAGCACTGTTGCCCCACAGCAAGAAGTTCCTGGGTTTGATTCCCAGGCAGGGGTCTTTCTGTGTGGAGTTTGCATGTTCTCCCTGTGCTTGTGTGGGTTTACTCCGGGTTCTCTGGTTTCCTCCAACAGTCCAAAACATGTATGTTAGATTGATTAGTGATACTAAATTGCCCCTAGGAGTGTGTGTGTGTGTGTGTGTTTGTGTGTATGTGACCCTGTGATGGACTAGCGACCTGTCCAGGGTGTCCCCCTCCTGCCTTTTGCCCTTTCAGAGACGGCTGGGATAGACTCCAGCAGATCCCTGTGACCCCGAATTAGGGAATAAGCATGAATAAAAAGATGAATGAATGAATTTCTATTTTTTTTATATTTACCTACAAATTTAAAATAAATTGCTCAGACAGATAATTAAAACAATATATGTTTGTTGATTCATAGAAAAAGCAAATAACTTTAAATTAAAAAAAAAAAAATCTGTTACCACTAAAAAGGAAAGTGTGATTAGGTGTACAGAAAAGATGAATTCAGAGAATTCACTGTACAAAAGGTAATTCCGATTATTTTTTATTATTGGGGTCGGATCAAAATAAAAAAAAAGTAAAAAGCTTCTGTTAATAGAGGAGACTGAGGGTTTTATTATTAGTACCAAAGAATAAAATAGAAGGGAAGAGAGACATATTGATAAACAGACATGGAGAGAAACATAGAGAGAGAGAGAGGGGGGGGGAATCCCAGTCCACTCCATTAGTCTGAATTCCATGTCATGTTTTAATAAAAGTTGTAAGCAGTTAGACTGTTATTTTACAAGCACACTTAACTCCTCTCTTCTCTCATTCCTTTGCCAAGCTTTTTCTAATGCTGTTTAACACACAGACACACACACGCACACACACACACACACACACAATAAGGTTATTTTATTTTTTTTATATTAATTTCCATGTACATCATTCAAGGACACGTACTATAGAGTAGTTTTAAAAGTCATATCCATTTGTTTATCACCACTAAGCACCCTCAGGGTTACGCTGTAATGTATCAGAGCATCGGCTTTATAACCAACAACAATAAAACGACAATAAAACACACAGAAGAAACTTTATAAAGCAGTGTAATTAATTTCCTGTTTCTTTACGTGTGTATGTAAATGAACACACATCGAATTCGAGCTTATTAGTAAGCGCCTCCCAAATGTGGCGTATGATTCCGCGTTGTGAGTCGCTGTATGCGTAAACATAGCATAGACGTGTTAATAATATTTGCTATGATAGGGTAGCAAAAACAGACAATGTCTTTCCATTTATTTATCTGTTCATCCTGAACAATTCCTAACTGGAATATCACAGCGCTGAATCGAATTTGTCAGAAGATGGTGATTTTTCTGTATAACGGCGCTATGACAGTAAATTATTGAGAAATGGACCTACGTATGTGGAACTGGGCTTCCTGCTGAGCAGACGTAAATGAAGGTCCTGGGTCAAAATCCAGACCCTCCGTCCCTGGTTGCTAATCTGCGTGTGGGTGCTTTTGCTAGTCTGCCTGAATCTGTTGCCCCTGATGGCTCATTGTAGCCGTACGTGTGCTCTCCCAGACTTGTGTGCTATGCCTCATTCAGTCCTCTTGAGCTGGTACGGATGAGGATTCTCCTGTCCAAGGAAACATGGATGGTTGGTATCTCCAAGATGCACTGAAAAGGGATGAGTGGATAAGCAAGTTTCATTTATCCTTTCCGATTGTCCATTGGCTTCAAGAGGTGAGGCTGACATTCACATTCAGCCTATTGCAACTCGGGCCAGAATCGTTATGTAAATTGTAGACAGCGATCAGACAATTTTTTTTGGTATGCCGTAATATCGAAACAAATCATAAAACAAATGTGTGATGAAGAATTATTAAAAACTTTATAAAACCTGAATAAATAACTGCATATATACAATAATTTACCAGTAATAAAGTTGGTATTGTACTTAAAATTAGAAATATTTGTACAATTTTGAGTGGTAATTTCAGTGGCGGGCGGTGCATTTGTCACCTGGGCCTTCAGTATGGATTTACCCGAATGATACACCTCTTAATACCCCCACTATCACATCCCAATTATAGAAGCACATCAATACTAAATAAACACACAATATAACACGGCGTGGAATTACAGACAGAGAGACATTTCACATATTGAGGATAAAAACCATTTTTACTAAAGCCAGAAACCCGTTAACACACAACTCCAAACCTCTACACTACAACCACAACTGTACCACCTACAACATCTGGAACAGTTCAGAATCAATATTTATCTAACAACATCACAAAAACATTAAAGATATACAGAAAAAAAATATATCATACATTTAAATGCTGTAAGTCAGTGTTACCGGTCGTCAGCCGTGGTGAGCGTAAACATTCTACTTCAACTGTACAGACGAGTTTTGCTAGTCTTTGCTAGGCTGTAAGAATTTACTCTGATCAACCAATCAGAGGATGGAAAATGCTGACGTCATTGTATGCCAATTAGTGGGCCTCGGGAAACGGACTTACAATCTGATTGGTTAAAGAAACAGTCTTAACCGATTAGCAATCTGCCACTGCTGATATAGTTTAAGTTCCATGTGCAGCACTACTGATTCTGAAGGCTTCGGCAGATTAGATTAACATGGCAGCACATAGAAACTGAAATGTGATTGGACAAAAAATCTAACATCCACATACACGTACTGGAAGCAGTGCAGCAAGAGAAACACTACGAAATAAAGAGAATAAACTGTTATAAATAAATAAAGTAATACAATTTAATGGAACAAATATTAGAATGTAGGGCAGTGATTCTGATAGTGTTTAGAACAGCAGAGAAGGACATACTGACCCCGACGGCCACCACTGGTTAATTTATAGTAAATAATTTATAGATCTATTGGATGAAACTAATATGTTAATAAAATATAGTTCAACTCTCACAAGTTCCCCTAAATCAATTTTTTTTGCTGTCTTACTTTCAGTTAGTTGTTATTATCATACCCGAGTACTTACCTACGACAATGTGACCATTAGAAAAGATGGTTTTATTAGAGAAGTCTTACTATTTTCTTGAAAACAGGTTTTTTGTTTTGATTTATCACCACTAGAACCCAGTTTGATAAATAAGGCTTGCTAAGAGAATATATTGTGTGTTGTGTGTGTGATTTCAGGGGCAGCAAAACACATCTCTTCAGTAGACTGTAGTCGGCATGACTCAGCAGAACCCTGCAAATCCAAAAAAACAATAATCAGTCTGCTGCTTTGTGCTTAGACAGGCTCGAGTCGGTTTCGACATCATAACACGGCCTGGTGATGTCACTGGGATAATTGGCCATTAATTCCCAGGGAGCTGTTAGTGGTTAGACCACCTGTTGTCCTAAAGGTATGTGTGTGTGTGTGTCTAACTGTGTGTGTAGCTCCAAACACTAAAGATTTAACACAGAAAGGTTGCTTTCGATGGGTGTGGTCTCGTCTCAATTAGCAGTCATGCATGCAGAGCAATTAAAATCAAATATGAATCCAGTTCGGAGAGTTCGTCTGATTAGATTAATCAGTTAGTCTCAGAGTCAAATCAGGTCACAATAAGACTCGGACTCAGACTTGCAAGTTTATTATGCATTATAAAAGAAAAATATATAAATAAATGTCAAATAAATTGGATCTTAAGATTTAGCCTGTTATTAAAATCCATATCATTTTTAGATTAGATTAAAAACCAATCTGTAATACAGTTTTTGCGAATAAATAGTTCTGTCCTGTTATTCTTTTATTCTACCAATTTTTAGAGCTCAAAATGGACACTTTTAGAATCCATTTGCAATAATCTGCTAATTTTTTTGTCTGAATTGTTTTTTTTATTATTTATTAAGCTTTATTATTATTATATCATACAGATTCTTTCCTTAATTTAATAACATATTTTTAAAAAATCCTCCACAGCCTACAGTATAAACCGACAGGAAGTGCAGTCATTAGTTAAAAAAAGTGTGTAGATATACACTACATAGACAAAAGTATTGGGACAACTGACTATTACATCCGTGTGTGTTTTCTTCCACTTACTCTTATAATAAATAACCTCCACACTTCTGGAAAGACTTTCCACTAGTCTGTGCCATGTGACTGTGATCATTTTGTTTATTTAGTTGCAATAGTATTAGTGAGATCAGACACTATTGTTGAGGTTCGCGGTTCAGTCGGGGTTCCAGTTTATCCCAAAGGTGTCCAGTTTAAAGGGATTGAATCTGAATTAGGACTCTGTACCCGGTTTCCCTTGCCTTTCTGTGTGGAGTCTATTTTATTTCTATAGCGCTTTTATTTCTAACAGTCGGGATTGATTTACAGAATCACATTAGAAAAGACATCATTAAACATTAGATAAAACAATCGATTTAATTAATATCTATAAATTAAGAGTCCCCAACTAAGCAAGCCAGAGGCGACAGAGGCGACAGAGGCAAGGAACCAAAACTCCATTGGTGTTAGAATGGAGTCTAGAATGGCTGTCTAGAGTACAGTCCTGAAGGAAAGTAGAAGAAGAAGGAAAAAACAAAGAAAGACCCAGAAAGAAGAATGGCTGTCTAGAGTACAAGTGTGTGTGTGTGGCCCTGTGATGAGAAAGAACTAAAAAGAAAGAAAAAAAAAAAAAAAGAAAGAAAGAAAGAAAGAAAGAAAGAAAGAAAGAAAGAAAAAGACAAAGAAAGAAAGAAAAGAAACAAAGAAAGAAACAAAGAAAGAAAGAAGAACAGAAGAAAGAAGAAAGAAGAAAGAAACGGGAAACCAAAGAAAGAAAGGAAGAAGAAACAAAGAAAAGAAAGAAATGGGTTTCCCAAAGTAAGGAAGGAAAAGAAAGAAAGAAAAAGAAAGAAAGAAAGAAAGAAAGAAAGAAAGAAAGAAAGAAGAAAGAAAACGAAAAGAAAAGAAAGATGAAGAAAGAGAAATAAAGAAAGAAAGAAAAAAAAGAAGAAAAAGGTAAAATAAAAGAAAGAAAAGAAAGAAAAAACAAGAAAGAAAAGAAAGAAAATAAGAAAGAAAAAAAAGAAAGAAGAAAAAAAAAAGAAAGAAAAGGGGAAGAAAGAAAAAAGAAAAAAGAAAAAGAAAGAAAAGAAGAGAAAGAAAAGAAAGAAAGAAAGAAAGAATAAAGAAAAAAAGAAGAACGAATAAGGAAAAGAAAGAAAGAAAGAAAGAAAGAAGAAAAAGAAAAAAAGAAGAAAGGAAAAGGTATAGAAAAGAAGGATGGGAAAAAAGTAAGGAAGAAAGAAAAAAGAAAAAAAGAGACAAAAAAAGGAAAAAGAAAAGAAAGAAAAGGTAAAGAATAAAGAAAAGGAAGAAAAAGAAAAGAAAGGGAAAGAAAGAAAAGAATAAAAGAATAAGAAAGAATAAGAAAGAAAAAGAAAAAGAAAGAAAAGAAAGAAAGAAAAGAAAAAGAAAAAAAAAGAAAAAGAAAAAGGCAAGAAAGAAATAAGAAGAAAATGAAAGAAGAAGAAAGACATAGATTAAAGAAAGAAAGAAAGAAAGAAGAAAGAAATAAGAAAGAATGAAAAAGAAATAAGAAAGAAAGAAAGAAAGTAAAAAAAAAAAAAGAAAAGAAAAAGAAGAAAAGAAAAGAAAAGAAATAAAAAAAAAAAAGAAAGAAAAAGAAAAAATAAAAAAAGAAAAAAAAAAAAAAAAAAAGAAAAAAGAAAAAAAAAAAAAAAGAAAATAAAAAAAAAGAATATAAAAAAAAAAAAAAAAAGAAAAAAAAAAAAAGAATAAGAAAAAAAAAAGAAAAAAAAAAATGGAAAAACAAAAAGAAAAATAAAGAAAAAAGGGAAAAGAATAAAGAAAAAGAATAAAAGAAAATAAGAAATAAGGAAGAAAGAATATAAGAAAAAGAAAAAGAAAGAAGAAGGAAAAGAAGAAAGAAAGAAGAAAAAGGAGAAAAGGAAGAAAGATAGAAAGAAAGAAAGAAAGAAAGAAAGAAAGAAAGAAAGAAAGAAAGAAAGAAAGAAAAAGAAAGAAAGAAAGAAAGAAAGAAAGAAAGAAAGAAAAAGAAAGAAAGAAAAAAGAAAGAAAAAGAAAGAAAAGAAGAAAGAGAAAAATAAAAGAAAGAAAGAAAGAAAGAAAGAAAGAAAGAAAGAAATGGGTTCTCATGGGTTCTTTTTTATTATTGTCCTCAAACAGTAACCCTTTTTACATTTTATTCCCTACATACAGCTCCTGTCTGGTGACGCATATATAAAAGGAGGTAGCGGTTTACTGCGTCAAGCGTATGTTAATGAAATTTTCTTATGAACATACGAATAATTAAGCCTGATCCACGCATCTCATTAAACATTAATTAGTATAATTACACCAGCCTCGCCTGAGTCCTTTTGTCAGGATGACACAAAGATGTGCTAATCCGTCCTTTCAGAAGAAAGGTGCATTGTGGGTGTATGTTTGTGTTTGGTATTGAAAATGGAAAACACACACACACACACACACACACACACACCGACAGACACAATCTAGACAGATGTGTAAAGCAGTGATTATGGTCTCAAGTGTAGTCTTTTCTCTCTTGTTTTCTTGTTAATCTCTCTCCCTGCCTCTTCTTGTCTTTCTCCATATCTACACTACATGACGTCAAAGGCTGGACGCTTAAACTGACTCTACGTCCCAAATTAAAACTACAAATAAAATTAATTCTTAGTTAAAATAAAGCCTTAAAGCAAACTAATAACAATGATTATGTTCTATTTAAACGAATCACAGTGAAGCCTATAATCTATAGAAATAATAATGATAATAATAATAATATTAAAGGGTGTGTTAAAAAAATTCCAGTATTACATTAATTCCAGTATTATATTTTAGGATCCTGGGTTCGATCCTGTCTGTCTGGATCTTTATTACATGTTCTATTTGTGTGTTAATGTTAAAAGGAAAGCACTATGCACCCTCTTCAACATACTGTACATGATCTGATCTGTGCTTCTGATTGGCTAAAATCACTGTGATTGACAGCAGAGAAAGATTATGTCATCCTTCTCACCCACAGCCAATGGTTTCTCGCCATGCCATGGATGACTAAAGCACTGCAGATAGTTTAGATCTGATTATTTATAAAACCCATTAACATTTAACCCTTTATTGTAATGGATTTAAACAACATGGCCGAAAGTGGTGCTAAAAAACATTTATTGAGTTTAAACAAACAGAAAAATCAGAATAAAACTGTTAGCGATTCAGGCTAGTGATGTATTATTAACTCTTGCTGTTGAACAATAAATTAGTTCAGCCATTTACAGTTTTAAGTGCACAAAGCTTATGTACCTATACAAAGACAGGACCTGAATTAATGCTTGAGTGAAGATAGATATTCCAATTTAACATCTTCCTTCTTCCCTTTAATCCTCATGTTGAAACAGGATGGAACTATACAGCCATCCATCCATCTATCCATCCATCCATCCATCCATCCATCCATTCATTCATCCAACCATCCATCCTTTCATTCATTTACCTACCTATCCATCCTTCTATTCATCCTTCTATTCATCCATCCATCCATCCATCCATCTATCTATACATCCATCCATCCATCCATCCATCCATTCATCCATCTATTCACACACCCATCCATCCATCCATCCATCCATCCACTCATCCTCTATCTATCTATCCATCCATCCATCTATCATCTATCCATCCATCAATTAATCCATCCATCATTCCTCCATCTATCTATTCATCCATCCATTTATCCATCCATTTATCTATTCATTTATCCATTTATCTATTCCTCCATCCAGCCATTTATCTATCCCTCCATCCATTTCTCCATCTATTGTTTATACCAGCTTATTCCTAATCAGGGTCACAGGGATCTGCTGAAGTCTATCCCAGCTGTCATTATATGAAAAGCAGTGGAAAAGCAGTGGATCCTGGACAGGTCACCAGTCCATCTCAGGGCCACATACAGACAAACAACCACACAAACACACACACTAACACCTATGGTTAATTTAGAATCACCAATCAATCTAACATACAAGTTTTTGGACTGTGGGAGGAAACCGGAGAACCCGGAGTAAACCCACGCAAGCACAGGGAGAACATGCTGGGGGTACAAAATTGAAACCTTGCTGTGAGGCTGCAAAAGATGGGACTAGGATGCAAAAAAAATAGTAACAATACAGGAATTTGAGGATGCACATCAGTTTTTAGAAGAAGTACCAATGTGTATTTGGTTTCTCATTAACAGAATAACACGGCTGCATTATATCTTTATTTGTTAAACTGCTTGACAATCTTAATTTTCATCATTACCTTTTATTTTTTATGTATTTTTCCCTGTAGATTTAGTGGCTAGTTATTGTATATATTTAAATTTGTACTTTTACTGACTATAATTAAATAAATATTTAATTCATATTAAAAGGTTTGTAAAATAATTTTTTACTCAACAAAGTGCAATATAGGCATGAATATTTAACTAGGTTTCTGTTACTCTCTGTCTTTCTTCCAAGGCATCCAGTAGGAGGAGTTACGACCAATGAGGATGCACAACTACTCGACATATTCAATTCAATTCAATTCAATTCAATTCAATTCAATTCAATTCAATTCAATTCAATTCAATTTTATTTCTATGGCGCTTTTTACAATGGTTATTGTCACAAATCAGCTTTACACAATCAAAGAAATTATAAGATGAAAATTAATCAGAAATCAGTTTGTCCCTGATGATCAAGCCAGGGGCAACAGTGGCAAGGAAAAACTCCCTGAGACGGAATAGGAAGAAACCTTGAGAGGAACCAGACTCAACAGAGAACCCATCCTCATTTGGGTGAAAAACAGGTAGCAGGAATTATGTAGTTACACTGTGTGTGTGTGAGCAACTTAACTCATAAGTCCTTGGAGAACATCAGGAACGTCTTTATGGCAGAGTGGAAACGTCCTCGGTCACCCTGGTGATGTGATCATCAATTGGAGCGGGTCACAGGGAAGGGGCTGACAGGTCAGGAGTGGAGATGGGGTCTGGATCACATATGATTTCACTCCATCCTTTATCTTCTGCTTGTACGCAACTGTTTTGCGGTTGTAAGAAAACCAGGGGAAGTGGTGGCTCATGGTTAAGGAGTTGGACTACCAACCCGAGGATTGTGGATTCAATTCCCAGCTCCACCAAACCACCACTGCTGGGCCCCTGAGCAAGACCCTTAACCTCCAAATGCTCAGTTGTATAACTGAGATAAATGTGAGTCACTCTGGATAAGGACGTCTGCCAAATACTGTAAATGTAAAAAACTTAAATACAGGGTGTCCCATAAGTATTTTTACACATACCGTTTTTTTTTTTGGGATGCGCGTCCTCTACTGCTGAAGAACACGTATAAGCACAGCTGGAGTTCTGCTTGATGATACGTTCCTTGAGATGATTTATGTTTTGTATCTTTTCCTGATACACCATGGCCTTTAAATGCTCCCAAAGATTAAAATCATGTGGGGGTGAAATCTGGAGATCTGGGAAAACAGCTTTAGGGGCGGTGGTGGCTCAAATGTTTAAGGCACTGAGTTGCTGATCTGAAGACCTGGGTTCAAGCCCCACCACCAGCAAGGCAGCCACTCTTGGGTTCTTGAGCAAGACCCTTAACCCTTCCTGCTCCAGGGGCGCTGTATCATAGCTGACCCTGCGCTCTGACCCCCAACTTACTAAGATGGGATATGCAAAAAAACAATTTTACTCTGCTGTAAAAAAAAGTATATGTGACAAAATAAAGATTATTTTTTTAAAAATGTACATTTTTTCTGTTTTTTGATAAAAGTTAAAATTAGCGTTCTTGTATCCTTGGGGAGTTATTTTGTTTTAAAAAATGAAGCTGTGGTGCATCTTTTGTTTCAAAATGGTGGTCCAGAAACGGCTGGCTGATTGGAGAGAAGCTTCTATTTATTGGCCACCAAATCCACCCTAAGACCCTAAAAACATGAGCTGCTCACTGATGGACGGTCGACCTATGAACCTGTTAGATACCTTGTAAGATTATAAGTTTAACTTAATAATGAATGAATTATATAAACTTTTAGCAGGAAGACACGTATGAAGAAGCTGAGAAAGTTTGAAAAGACGTCTACAGGAAAACTGTGACAAGACTGATACGCAGTCTGGTGAGGAAACGGTGGAGTCCAGATAACCAGATAACACTTGAAATGACATTGCATTCATTTTAGAGAGGAAAGAAAAGTGAAAAAGGGGGAAAAGAACAATAAAAAATAATAATAAAATGGTGTGTGGAATGTGCTTTTCCTATTACACCAAATTCTGTCTACATCAGAAGATACAGAAGATACAGAAGATACAGAAGATGGAGTTATTAAAAGAAAGCTCAGAAGCTCAAAGCTCCTTGAATTGGAGTCCCAGGTATAACCATGATGTTATTTAGTGGACATCCAAAAAAAGTATTTTAAATTAATACCATTTGCCAAATTAATCTGCTTAACTGCAGGTCCCTGTTCAATCAGCTACCAAAGTAACCAGGTCCCAGTCCAGCCTTCTACCAAAAATCTGTCTATCCATCTCTTAGATTCTCAATCCCTCCTCAATACTTGACTGATTCAAGTGAGCTAATATTTACCATTTCTACTAATAGTGGAACAACAACTACACAACTTTCTTTCTTTCTTTCTTTCTCTTGTTTTTCTTTTTCTCTTTGTTTGCTTTTTCTGTTATTTTCTTTGTTTTTTTGTCTTTGTTTTTCTTTCTCTTTTTTTATATTTGTTTCCATTTTTCTGTTTTTCATTTTCTCCTTCCTTCCTTTCTTCCTTCCTTCCTTTTTTCCTTCTTTCCTTCCTTCCCTTCTCTTTCTTTTTTCTCTACTTCCTTCCTTCCTTCCTTCCATTCTTTCCTTTCCTTCCTTTCTTTCTTCCTTCCTCTCTTCCTTTCTTCCCCTTCTTTTTTCTCTCCTTTCTTTCTTCCTTTTTTCTCTCCTTCCTTCCTTCCCTTCCTTTTTTTCTCCTTCCTTCCTTTCTTCCTTCCTTCTATCCTTCCTTCCTTCCTTCCTCCCTTCCTTCCTTTTTTCCTTCTTTCCTTCCTTCCCTTCTCTTTCTTTTTTCTTTACTTCCTTCCTTCCTTCCATTCTTTCCTTTCCTTCCTTTCTTTCTTCCTTCCTTTCTTCCTTTCTTCCCCTTCTTTTTTCTCTCCTTTCTTTCTTCCTTTTTTCTCTCCTTCCTTCCTTCCCTTCCTTTTTTTCTCCTTCCTTCCTTTCTTCCTTCCTTTCCATTTCTTTCCTTTCTTTTCCTTTCCTTTTCCTTTCTTCCTTCCTTCCTTCCTTCCTTCCTTCCTTCCTTCCTTTCTGCACACTGACCAGTTAGCTGTCATCGGCTATCCAACTTGGAAGATGGCATTCGAGGTTCCTTAATATGAATCTACCCAGTCCAGTCCAGAAATGGACCCGATCGGCACCCATACTGTGTGGGTGGAACTGCACATCAAACGGCTGCAACAGGTTGCGGTTTTGAATTTTTACATTTGCATCTGCATGATAGTTTTATTTTTCCATGACATGATATGCAGTGAAGTACTTCCCGCTGACTGAAATTAAAAGATGCAGTATCACCCAACATTGTAAATGCTGGTCCATTGTACCCCTGTCAAAGAGCATTCGAGGATCGAGAGGGTAAAAACCCAGAAAAGCAATAACATAGTGCTCAATGTGACTACAATAAATAAAATTAATTTTATTTTTAAAAATGGCAGTTCTTAAAGCAACTACTGGTCTGGGTGGGCAGCGATATTCCAGATTGGAGGTACGGGTTAGTTAAACCCAGACAGGTGAGTTTATTGAGAAGGGGCAGTAAATGGAGACTTTGCAGACTTGCACCGGTTACGGGACACCAATGGAGAACGTAGAAGTGAAGGACATCGTAAATGCTAGTGAATTAACTCAATTTTAACTCTGGCAGCCATTTTGGGGAGAAAAGAAAGTGTAAAAAGCAACTTGATTTTTCCAGGGTGATGGCCAAAGCTGAACAACAACAACAACAACAACCCCAATGGCAGCCAATAATCCACCCCGCTCTCACCAGGATATTCACAAATCTGATCTAAACAACATCAGCTGGAGAAGTGGTACAAAATAATAAAAAAAAAACAAAGTGTTCCGGATTATCTTTGTGTTGCAATGAGGTCTTGGTTAAATCGTGTGTGTGTGTGTGTGTGTGAGGTGTGGTGTATCAGATGAATGTGGTATGTTCTTTCCAGTGTCAGTGTGGGGTGATTTGAAGAACGCAGTGTAGTCATAAGGGTGCAGTGATGTTGACACACACACTCTCATGCTCTCTTTGTGTGTGTTGGACGCAGTACTAGGACACGCCAGAAAATGCCAGATCACCCGAGAGAAGAGGTGGAAATCTCTGAAAAGCTTTTTTTTCATTCTATTTTCCACATACCACACACTCACTCACACATACACACACTCTCACTCACACACACACACACACACACACACACACACACATACACAGATGCACACCTCCTCACCAGGGTCATGTACCATACGCATATATGCAGAGATACTACACACTACTGTCACTGTGTTACACAGTGACTAGCCCACGACCCACACACACATACACACACACACACACACACACACACACACAAACACACAAAGACGCACACCTCCTCACCCGGGTCACGTACCATACGCATATATGCAGGGATACTACACACTACTGTCACTGTGTCACACAGTGACTACCCCACGCCACACACACACACACACACCACACACACACACACACACACACACATACGGTTCTTGACTTTCTGAGTAACTTGTAGTTTATGACAGGTTTTGTTTATTCGAACATAAAAAGCGAATATTTAACATTTCTACTAACAACTACTCAATTATTTAAAAAAACAAATAACCAGTCTTTCTTTCTTTTCTTTCTTTCTTTCTTTTTTTCTTTCAATTTTTTTTCTTTTGTTTTTCTTTTTCTCTTTGTTTTCTTTTTTCTTTATTTTTCTCTCTCTTTTTGTTTGTTTCTTTAATTTTTGCTTTTCTATTTTTTGAAGTTTTTCCATTTCCTTCCTTCCTTCCCTCCTTATGTCTCTCCTTTCTTCCTTCCTTTCTTCCTTCCTTCCTTCCTTCCTCCCTTTATTCTTTCCTTCTTTCCTTCTTTTTTTTCTATACTTCCTTTCTTCCTTCATTTCGTCCTTCTTTCCTTCCTTTCTTTCCTTTCTTTTTTCTCTCCTTTCTTCCTTCATTCCTTCCTTCTTTTCTTCCTTCCTTACCTTCCTTTTTTCTCTCCTTCCTTTCTTCCGTCCTTTCCTTTCTTCCTTTTTTTTCTCCTTCCTTCCTTCCTTTCTTCTTTTCTTCCATCCTTCCTTTTTTGCCTTCTTTCTTTCCTTTCCTTTCCTTTCCTTTCCTTTCCTTTCCTTTCCTTTCCTTTCCTTTCCTTTCTTTATTATTCTTAACGTCTCACATTTTCATATCCATTAAACACAAAACTAAACAAACTATATAAAATAAAGACTGATTTATGTTTAACTGTTAAAAAAATCATCTGTGTGTGATTGTAAATGACAGGTGATGTGATGTTAATGTCCATCACAGGACTGAGATTAAGATCAGATCAGAAGAAACTAGGGACTAATTGCTGGAGTAGTTTTTTCATCAGATACTTTTTACTCTTACTTGTACTTTAACTTGAGTCCAGATTTTGGATACTCGACCCATCTGTTAACCAGCAACAAACTTCACCGCATGTCACTGGATTCAAGACACTAAACTGCCCCCTGATTCTCACGTGGCCCCGTTTTCATCCTTATAGACATTCAAAAGAAGGCAAAAGAACTGTTGTAAATCCGTCCGGTTCCTCCTGCTCACTCGTTCGCACCCTCTCCTCTCTCTAAGCTTCATTGATTCTATGTTTATCACTGGTCTAATGCTTGGGTGAGCGCATTAAATATTTAAGATGTCTCACACAGACTGGCTACAACACAGCACAGGGGACTCGTACAGCCGGAAGCTCTGTGTGTGTGTGTGTGTGTCTGTGTGCATGCATTTATATGTGTGTGTGTCATTCTATCCCTACATCCACTCGAGAATTTGTTTTTTTTTTATTGTGTCTTGCAAGTGAAAGGTGTTTTATTGGCATGACAGCCACATAAACCCACAAAACCCACTCCTTTTACTTTCAGTCTCCTCCATTGTCTGACGTTTCGCTTATTGCTCCGGAGTGAAGGACAGAAGGGTGTGAAGAGCGTCAGAATGAAAGGGCTGGGGTTATAAAAGAGGATGGAGAGGAAGAGACATATAAAGAAGAGTAGAAAGATAATAAAAGATGCAAATATATTGATAAGGAGATGATTTCAAAAATTATAATTAATTATATAGGACCATTTTTTGCCTGCCATATCTTCATACTATATAGTAGGAGTATGCGATGCGAGTAGTATGTCCGAATCGTTAGTATGCGAATTACAGTATGCAAAAAATTTCCCGGATGATCTATTACTCCTGCCTGGATTTTGAAGTATGCACAGGATGTACACTTTACTATCCCATGAGGCCGCGAGAGCAATGACTTGTTATATGCGGAAGGGGTGCAGAACGGTAACACGGCGCTTTACGTAGTACTTAAATAAAACACAAACATTGTTCCTTTTAGTTAAATTGCACGCATTTAATATCATACAATTTAAGGGTTGGGGGCCTAGCTGAGGGGTGGGAATTGAACCAACAATCTTTGGGTTGGTAGTCCAACACCTTAACCAAAAGCCATCACTTTCCCAAGATTTTCTGTCCTTTGTTTAGTTGATCAAAGTAAATTCTTTCAGCCCAGCATAGACTAGCAAAACACGTCTGTACAGTTAGAATTAGAATTTTTATGTCCACAATAGCTGACGGAGGAGAAGAAATTAACTTTCTAAATGTCTCGGACATCCTTAAAAATTCGTTTTTAAGGCGGACATTTCCGGTAAAGTTAGACATTGTGAGGAGAGGTCAGTTAACCCCGAAGATAACTAGCTTGTCTCAGCCGGGTAAAGAATTTATTCACCACTTAATTTTCAATGTATATGTGATGTTATATTAATATTAAGAAAAATATCAATAAATATTCTGAACTGCTCCAGATGTTGTAGGTGGTACAGTGGTGGTTGTAGTGTGGAGGTTTGGAGTTGTGTGTTTAACAAAAATGGTTTTCATCCTCAATATGTGAAATGTCTCTCTGTCTGTAATTCCACGCCGTGTTATATTGTGTGTTTATTTAGTATTGATGTGTTTCTATAATTGGGATGTGACAGTGGTGGTATTAAGAGGTGTATCAGTCGGTTAAGTCCTCACTGAAGGCCCAGGTACTAAATGCACCAGCCGCCACTATATAAAACATCGTTTTTTAACAATTGAAACGTACGTACTTACTAAATTTTGGTACATACTTGAGTCGTATGTGATTACGGACATCACATCCGGATTTGTTTTTTAAGGATCCGATTCCAGATTTAATTCCACTCCTGGAATGACTGGAACACTTCCGGAAATGTTTTCCACTAGATTTTGCAGCAATGCTTTGGAGATTTGTGTTTATTTAAGTATGATCAGACACTGATGTTAAGGTGAGGAGGTCTGGGGTGCAGTCAGTGATTGTGTTCATCCCAAAAGTGTTCAGTGGGGTTGAGTCGAAGCACTGAAAGTCAAACAGCGTCGACCTTTTTTATAGCTAGAACCCGTCACACGAGGAGTTAATGTGTAACTGTAGCATCATGTGTGAATGTAGAATCAGGGGAAGTGGTAGCGCGATGATTGACTTATTGAATTGCTAATTAAAAGACCTGGGTTCGATTTCCAGCACCACCAAATCACCACTGCTGGGCCCCTGAGCAAGGCCCTTAACCCCCAACCGCTCAGTTGTATAAATGAAGCACATAGTTGTATGACATGTCTTTGTAAGAACATGTGACCTGGGATGTCCAGGCACCTCAGACCCCCTTACCACCAACATTACTGTCTGATCTCACAAATAATGTCTGATCTCCTAGAGAAACACTCCAAATCTATTATTACATCCAAATAATGAACAAATCTGGAATAGAACATTTAAAAGCACATATGGGTGCAAACCGACACCCATCTTGGTGAAGTGATTGCAGCCCAGCACCGTGACAAATGAGGAACTTTTGAGTGCAGAAGAAAAACAAAGGGCCAGTCTGCAGCAAATACGCATCTCGTTATTACAGCATAATAACACGGTGTGTATTTCTGGCCGGACAGTCTGGGGTATGATTGCATAAGTAGCGTGTAGTCTGTTGTGTCTGGGCTTAATACTGAAGTACTTTTCGTTCTGTAGCATTTTTTTTTTCTATCATTAGTTCATGTAGATTTACAGCCAGTCATGAGAAATCTGTCATAGTAAACATCGGTTTTGTGCATTTTAGAACGTGATGCAGCTACACAGCGCACGACTGGGCAAAATTACACCAAAGAATTGGCTCGGCTATTTAGCAGTCTATGAGGAAATTATTGAGCTAATTAAGGCGTGTGGACAGAATAAGCATGCATCTGCGGCAAACATCGAACCAGCAAAGAAAGGAGAAGTAGCTTATTGTTTAAGGGGTCCCCAACCCACAGTCCCCGGATTGGTACTGGAGACATTGATGACCCCAAAAATGCTGAAGTGTGTTCTAAATCTTCAAACAAAAAAGATTCTTGCAACATACTTCCAAGTCTCCTCGCCTTCTACTGGTTTTCGTCAGGTAATTTACAACAAGGGTCACAGACTGCCAACAAAAATAAAGCTGCATTTACAAGAAAATACCCAAATTCCTAGCTGTTATTTTAATTTCCTTATATAAAGTGTAATTATTGAATTCAGATTACATACTATGAACTGCCAAAAGTTTTTGGTATTAGAACCCCTAACTATTGGTACTGGAATTCCTACCCCTACCTGGTCCGTAGAAAAATTTCATGCATGAAACTGGTCACTCATACACAAAAGGTTGAGGACCGCTGGTTGGACTGCTAATCGGAATATTATTGGTTTAATTCCCAGCACCTCCAAGCGGCTAACATTAGGTCCCTAGGCGTGAAAAACTGGTCACACAGTTAAAGCCACATTCTAAAACATGCCTCAAACTTTGTGCAAATGAGCTGTTAGACTGTTGGACTAGAAGTCTAGTCCAGAATCGCATACTTCCATGTTATATAGTGTGCAAAACTGAGTATGCGAGACGAGTAGTATGTCCGAATAGTATGTTCGGATTTTAAAGTATGCTTACCATGGACACTTTGTCCGAGACAAAGTTAATTTCTCCTCCTCAGTCAGCCAGTGTGATTAACCAATCAGAGAACGGAAAAATGCTAATGTCATCGTGCACCAGCAAGCAGGCTTTGGGAGGCGGACTTGAAATCTGATTGGTTGAGAGACAGCCTTAAATAATATTAACCAATGATCAATCTGCCACTGCTGATATAGTTTAAGTTCCACGGGCAGCACTACTGATTCTGAAGGCTTCGGCAGATTAGATTAACATGGCAGCACATAGAAACTGAAATATGATTGGACAAAAAATCTAACATCCACACACACGTACTGGAAGCAGTGCAGCAAGAGAAACACTACGAAATGAAGAGAAATATTAGAATTTAGGTTGTAAATGTAGGTCAGGGATTCTGAGAACAGCAGAGAAAGACTTACTGGTCCTGACAGCCCACCACTGCTAAAAGCCCACGGTACACCATTTTCATAAAAAAAAATACATAAACACATAACTGTAGTTTCTCATATTTGTTAGATAAAAAACCATAAACATCTAATGTTTAATGTCATTTTAATTATAATTGAATAATTTTGTGGGCCTGCCCCACGAGTGGCCCCCCTTGACACTGGCCCTGGAAAAAGAAAGGTAAGAGGTGTTAAACTAGAGAACAGAGATGGCAGAGGGGTAGTTGTTTTTGGGAGTGGTGTCTGAAACCCAGTGTGAGAGAATATCTGAACAGCATTCCAGTCATTCCAGGAGTGCTCTGCAGACTGGACCAGAGTTTGGCAGAGAAATACTTTTAGAAAAAAAAAAACATACACACACACACACACACACACACACACACACACACACATCTCTACGTACAAACATACCAGACCGGTGTTCTCCGGTAACGTCCACCTACGGCAACTCTTGCATCAGGATCTGTAGGTGTACACGCTGTGGAAAGAGTATTAAACTTCCGAGGTGTGAAGACACACAGGGACGTGTCTCATTTTACTCTGCGAGGTGGGGTTGGACCCTTTAGAGTTCCACTGGCTTTAAAACACCATGCTACCTCTCACAATTACGAAGATAAGAGAGAGGATGCTCTACAAACATATATGCAAACCGCACGAGATTAAGAAGGAGTGGGAGATGATGAAGACTGGTGTAACACACACACACACACACACACACTATGCCTACATTACCAAAGGGAATTCTCCTTTTTCATAACCACATTTAATCTTTGCAAAATGTTTCGGCTCAAATATTACAGCCTGTAAAGAAATTCAGGTGCTGGCTTCACCCTTCCAAGAGTGGATTCCTTTAAAACCCTTTTTTTTTTTTTTACTTTCACGTAACTTTTTCGTTAACACTCCCCAGCAAGTGAAGTCATGCATAAACATCTCACCACATCACAGATCCAATTGTATAAATTTACACTTCGGTTGCTGGGAAGAGCAAAAAAAAAAAAGCATGACAAACATCAAAATGGTGACATGTTTGTCGGTGTTCATAACAAGTGCAACGTTTTTTTGAGGTTCTATCCAATCAGATAATGTGTCAATGATTTTTACTGTCCATATCAGTCTGTACAGTCAGACACTATTTCAGATGTGTGTGTTTACAGGAGGTCTTTTATGATATTTACACGCTGACAATCTTTAATTGTCAGAATCAGATGGTAGCCTGGGTGTATAAAACAAAACACGCTTGATTTATTCATGTTTTATAATTAGTTTATATGTTTTAAATATTAATATCACTTCATGCTTAGGTGCTGTTTGCATGGAGGATTTTTATTTAGCTTTTGTGATTAATTTTGTAATGATTTTATTTTCTAGACATCGGCATTTACTCCACCTATCAGCATATACGAACAAGTTTACATTTACAGTATTTGCCCTTGCTCAGGGGCCCAACAGTGGTAGCTTGATGCTGCTGGGAATCGAAACGTGGTCTTAGTATAACACCTTAACCACTAAGCCACCACTTCCCCAAACATTCACATTTACAGCATTTGACAGACGTCCTTATTCAGAGTGACTTGCATTTATCTCTTTTATACAACTGAGCAATTGGGGGTTAAGGGCCTTGCTCAGTGGCCCACAGTGGTGGCTTGGTGGTGCTGCGAATAAAACCCCGGTCTTTCTAATGTTAGGCCAGCACCTTAACCACTATGCCACCACTTCATCTTAAGGTTTCCTTTTTACCACAGACTTACAATATATGAATTCTGCATTAGTACTAAATGGGACTAAACTACATAACATATCTACCAGATTTAGTGTCACTCTTACCCCTATAATTAATAACTAACCCATGTGTTCTGAAACTATAAACAAATGTTTATGTATGTCCTTAACATTTAATGTAATCGAAATCTAAACCCAAACTGCCACCTTAAAGTGGTGGAGGGGTTTGAGTACCCGAATGATGCTAGGAGCTATGTTGTCAGGGGCTAAATGCCCCTGGTAAGGTCTCCCATGGCAAACAGGTCCTAGGTGATGGGGCAGACTAGGAGCAGTTCATAAACCCCCTTATGAATAACAAAATACAGAGGGCATGTATGTCGCCAGAAAAGGTGTTACTGGGGTCCTACCCTGGAGTCAGGCCTGGGTATGGGGCAATCAGGCGAGCAACATTCTAATTAAAGAAATATGTATACTATTATTACTAGTACTTATTCTAATAATAATAATAATAATAATAGTAATAATAATATAATTATTATCATACTTATTGTCTTTCTTCTTTTTATAGTATATAATACAATAATAGTAGTAATAGTATTGTTATGGCTCATTTTCATTTCTACTTTAATTAATAAGTGTTTTTTAAAGATAGTTTAAGTTTAAAACACGTTAAAGTCCTCCTCCGCCGGGGACTATATTCCGTGCCGTGTTTTGCGCGGAGCCGTCTCTCTGCCGCCGTGTGCCCGCCTGGCTCTTGTCCTGATATTACTCCGCTGGCATGGAGGAGGAGGAGGAGGGGACTGGAGCGCACGATCATTTTGATGGTGGCTGCAGCCGCCGCCGCCGAGAGCGAGCCACACATTAGCGCGTCTGTAGGATTTCCCTCAACACACACACACACACACACACACACACACACTTACACACACACACACACACACACACACTTAGACGACTTTCTGAACTGCACACCTTTCTTTGTTCACGCTCGGGAGGAGGGAAATGTTTTAACGCGCAAGAGCAGAAAATGAACAGCACACGGAGAATGAAATGAAATGCAAAGTTCACGAAACTATACCAGCGGAGCGCCTTGGCTGCGGACGGGGAAACTTTTTTTCTCTCCGAGGAGGACGGCGCGATAACCCGCTGGACTGTTGGATGGAGCGCTGAAGCGGTGAGAGCGCAGCCTGACGGCGCACTGAGGTCACTCGCCTCCCGGTCGCTCCTCCGCTTTCTCCTCCGTCTCCTGGTGTCGGTTTCGCGGTGGATGGTGGACACGGCGAGATTCCCAAAGGAGCGCTGTATTATTGGTCTCTCTCCCGGGTCTGTCTATCCAGCCGGACCCGGTTTTGGATAGGGGAGTCCGGGCTGACTGCTGCTGCTGGTGGTGGTGGTATTGGAAACGGGGGAAAAATCTTTAACAAAACTTCCTTAAAAAACACCCACCCTGGTACTCAGCAGCGCAGATGATGATGGGGGATTTCGCTGGTCCCGCTGCCTCTGTTTGCATTAACAGCGGTGGGAATGTGAACCTAAACGCCGGTAGTAACACCACGACTACCGGTAACTGTAACAGCAGTAGCGGTGCCGGTCCTGGAGCTGGTGCGGGAGCTGGTGTGCCGAAACACAGCACGGTAGTGGAGCGGCTTCGGCAAAGGATCGAGGGCTGCCGGCGGCATCACAACGCCTGCGAGGCCCGATTTCAGCAAGCGCACGCCGAGCAGCTGGAGCTGGAGCGCCGGGAAACGGCAGCGCTGTATCAGCGCACCCTGGAGCAAAGGGCTAAGAAGGGCAAACAGCAACAACAGCAGCAGGGCAAACAGCAAGACCCGAGCGATTCCTCGGAGCAGCGGAACAACACACTGATCGCGGTAAATTGTGCAATGTGCAATGCAAAAAAGTGTTTGTGTGTGTGTATGTTTGTGTTTGTGCAAACAATGTTGACACAAAGAAAGTAGTATCGTGCATGCTTACATGCATGCATGCACACATGCACAAAAGGTTTAGTGTTGTGTTATGCATGCACGAAAACTTTCACTCAAAAAGAAGAGAGAGAGAGTGTGTGTGTGTGTGTGTGTGTTTGTGTGTGTGTTTCTTGTTGCACTTTCGGAAACAGCAGGTCGGAAGTAACCAGCGATACTAACTGCTAAGGGGAAACTGGTAAAGTTTTAACACACGAGCTTCGTGTTTACAGCGCTCTCGTTTTTTTACGGATGGTTTTGCGCACTTTTCCCCCAAAGTTACGCATGTCAGCAGAGTTTTTGCCCCTTAGATTAACAAAAACAGGTTTCTACCTTTAAAAGCGACACTTTGCCTGCCACAGCGCGTGCTGTCTTATTTGCATTAACGTTTTGCTGTCAATCTGGACTGGATTTGTCACATTTGCGGTGGCATTATTATTATTATTATTATTATCATTATAATTATTATTACCATGATGATGGTTATTATTATTAATCATCTTGCTGCCCCACAAATATCTCCTCAGCAGAAACTGCTACTCTTGCATCCATTGGCGGAAGTGGTTAAATGCACGCGCCTGACCTCAGGATGGGCATTGAACGCAACAATTCTACACCCCAAGGACGTGTGCATTGCCTTCTGTACACAAATAAAGTCATGCTCTTTAGTGGCGATGCAGCGCTCAAACTTCATGACACGTGACAAGTAAAGCTTTTCTTATATATATATATATATATATATATATATATATATATATATATATATATATATATAATCACGAGCTTTGTCATTTCTGTAGATGAGATGTTGGGTAAAGAGTTGTGCGCTCTGTGGACATTACACTCGCACACGGGCGCGCACATGCACGCGTGCACGCGCACCGAGGCGGCCATTAGCTGGTAGGAGACAAACGCTTTTCAGATCGAATAGATTAAAGGCCTTAAAGAGACAGTAACCCTCCTCCCCGAGTGTGTGTGTGTGTGTGTGTGAGTGTGAGGGTTTTCTTTTCTTCCACTCTCTCATTCCAAGGCTGAGTTACTACATGGCAGCTAGGTGGCTGTATCAAGTCAGTTTAAAGCAGTAGAGCTCAATATTTACACACTTTGAGAAAAAAAAAAGAGACAAAACTCTACCTTTCTTTGTTGCCCGGGTGCTGCCATCAAAATCCTATATTCATCCATTCATTAAATCATTCATCTTCTATACCTGCTTATTCCCTAATTCGGGGTCACGGGGATATGCTGTAGTCTATACCAGCCGTCTCTGAAAGGGTGAAAGTGCAAGAGGGGGACACCCTGGACAGGTCGTCAGTCCATCACAGGGCCACACACACACACACACTCTCCTAGTAATTCAGAATCACGAATTAATCTAATTTACATGTTATTGGACTGTGGAAGAAAACCAGAGAACCCGGAGTAAACCCACACAAGCGCGGTGAGAACGTGCACCTCCACACAGAAACAACCCTGCCCGGGAATGGAACCTGGGACCTTCTTTCTGTTAGGCAACAGCGCTAACCACTAAGCCACCATGCTGCCCTTTGCTACCTATAAAAAACCTCAGCATGTTTTTGTGGTATACGTTTAAGGTTCATTACTACTATACTGTTTATCTAATAGTAAAAATGTTCCCAATTCCCAGAACCACCACTGCTGGGGCCCTAAACAAGGCCCTAAATCCTTAACTGCTCGGATGGATAAACAAATGACATAAAACATAAGTAGCTCTGGATGAGGGCGTCCACTAAATGCCAGAAATGTAGAACAGTCCTGGAGAACGTGACCAATTCGTGTGTCGTGAAAATCCAGGCATTAGATGTTCAGGGATGAGTTCTGAAGCTGTGACTCCTAAACACCCGACCATCACACCTTCACTAAACTGTTGCCACAAAGCAGGAAGCACACAGTCGCTAAAGTTTAAGTAAGATTTTCAGTACATTTAATCTAGAGTGACTTACATTTATCTCAGTTCAGGAGTAAGGACCTTACTTAGAAGCCCAGCAGTGGCAGCATGGTGGTCTTATTAGCAATCTAGCACTTTAACCACTGAGCTACCACTTGATTAGACGAGGTCCTCCAACTTTTGTGTTAAGAAAAAACACAATTAAGTGGGGGAGGTAGAGGCGCAGTGGTTAAGGTGTTGGACTGCTAATTGGAGGACCGGGGTTCCAATCCCATCACCACTGAAATGATCACTGTGGGCCCTCGAGCAACGCCCTCAACCCCCAATTGCTCAGTTGTGTAAATAAAGATAAGTCTAAGCTGCTTTGGATAAGGTCATCTGCCAAATGCTGTAAATGTAAATGTAAGTGTGTGTGCTGGTAATGTGTCCACAAACTTTTGGCCATGTAGTGTGTATGTAGTTAACTTTCAGCGAGTGTTCATGTCAATGTTCACAGGTCTGGTGGTGTTTTTCTGTTAATCTAAAGACATTTAAGACGATGATGCTCACGTACAAGCATTATAGACATAATTTGTGGTACATATTTGCCAATTAGCCTTTTAGATCTCATCTAAAATAATGTTCTGTTCTATATGTTCTAAATAGAAAACAAGCCAAGAATAATGAGTCTGGGGCTAAATAAATTATTGGGGCAGCACGGTGGCTTATTGTTGCCTCACAGCAAGAAGGTCCCGGGTTTGATTCCCCTGTAGGGGCCTTTTTGTGTGAAGTTTGCATGTTCTCACTGTGCTTGTGTGGGTTTACTCCGGGTTCTCCGGTTTCCTCCCACAGTCCAAAAACATGTATGTTAGATTGACTTGTAATTCTAAATTGCCCATAGGAGTGAGTGTGAGTGTGATGAAAGGATTGGGTCACATGATCATCACATCCATGTCTTATGAACATTTACAGATTTAACCTCGGTCTTTTTTCTTATAATAACCTCCAGACCTTTGGAAAAACTTTCCTTTAGATTGTGTCATGTGACTGTGTGGATTTGTGTTCGTTCGGCTACAATAATATAAGTGAGATCAGACACTAATGTTAAGGTGAGGAGGTCTGAGTTTCAGTCGATGTTCCAGTTCATCCCGAAGGTGTTCTGTGAGGTTGAGTCGGAATCAGGGTATTGTGCAGGACACTCAAGGTCCTCCACTCCAATCAGAACACACCACGTCTTTATGGAGTTTAGGGGCTTTGTGCACAGGGGTATTGTCATGCTGGAACAGTGTTTGGGTCTGTTAGTTTCAGTAAAGGAAAAATGTAATACTACAACAGACAAAGACGTTCCAGACAACTGTGTTTGTGGTAACGGTTTGTGAAAGACACACTAATGTTGTTGTGCTGGTATTCGCTTTTGGCCAAAATTTTTAGCTTCAATTGAAATCTAAACAGACTTGTATTTCGCACAGTCATGAGACGGTCTTGGGACTAATTTTCGTTTGTCTTTTATTTCGTTTCCGCAGTTGTCTAGGTTTACTTTGTTTTTCCTGATTGCCACACACAGAACACGTATTACAAGTGTCATGCGCCAACGCTGGGTATCCAACGTACCCTTTCTGTCTCTCACACCGTCGTTGTGTCTGGTGACGATACTAGGGGTCTCTTTCTGTTGCTCACTTGGACCTTGGGTCTGGTGACGATACTAGGGGTCTCTTTCTGTCGCTCACTTGGACTGGGGTGATGGGTACTTGGGTTGTCTGCTGTACTTGGACCTTGTGTCTGGTGACCTACTAGGGGGTGGGATACTAGGGGTCTCTTTCTGTCGCTCACTTGGACCTTGGGTCTGGTGATGATACTGATACTAGAGGTGTCTTTCTGTTGTTCACTTGGACCTTGGGTCTGGTGAGGATACTAGGGGTCTCTTTCTGTCGCTCACTTGGACCTTGGGTCTGGTGACGATACTAGGGGTCTCTTTCTGTCGCTTACATGGACTTTGGGTCTGGTGACGATACTAGGGGTCTCTTTCTTTCTCTCACTTAGACCCTGGGTCTGGTGCTGATACTAGGGGTCTCTTTCTGTTGCTCACTAGTGGTCCCAAAACGTAACCCTTAGTGTCTTCACTCGACACAACGCCGAAGTGAGCAACAGAAAGGAACCCCTAGTGTCGTCACTCGACACAACGTCTCCGTTCCCTCCGTCAGTAAATAAGGGTTACCATACGTAACCGAGACGTTTAACGCTAAAAAACAGAGAAATGGTGCTAAAATATGTTGGTTACTTTCTCACCAATAGGAAGCGAATCTCTCCTGCTAACTGTTTGTACAGGACTGTCAAATTAGTAGCAACCAGCATTATCAGTGTATACAACTAACCAATCTCACCACTACCTGAATGCATGTACGGCAACTAAGGATGAAACTAAGGATGTTTCGTAAGAAATTTTTGTTGAAAAACGACCCAAAAAAGAGAAACTTCATATTTTCATTTAAAAAAACAAACAAACAAACACATTTGATTGACAGCTGATTATCCCGATGCTAGATTACGTCTTTAATCCATGAAATCCTATTTATAACGTCTGGGGTTTTTTGGGGGTTTTTTTTCTGCAAAACTGATGTTAAATGTGTTAAATTTATTTTTAATTTACTAATAAACTCACACATGCGGTAAAATGCTTCAAATGGCTGCTTGCGCTTATGCAAGAATAAGGAAACACTTGAAATAGAAAACGAGAATTAGAGTAAAATAGAGATTTTTAATTAGAACTAAGACTAAAATTAAATAAACTTAATAAACTGTCGTAATAATGGGCAAGACTTTAGCAGATAGAGAGGCAATAACATGGAAACCTCGGTGGTTTAGATGTTGAGGACTGTTGATTGATAAATTGTCAATTCCCGGGACCACCAAGCTGCCACTAGTGGGCCCCTGAGCAAGGCCCTTAGCTTTCAAATCTCAGATGGATGTAAAAAAAAACAAATAAATGTAAGTCACTATGAATAAGAGTGTCTGCTAAATGCTAAAGAAGCAATTTAAACATAAATGAAAACATTAAGCGAGTAGAAATAAAGTGCAGATAAGCAACGTATGCAGTACAAACTGCAGTAAATGGTATACCATATAGGGGGCGCTGAGGAGGTGCTAGTAAACAAGAGAAGCAAAAACAAGTACACCGTCTTTTACCTCAAGACAAAAACATTACTGCTGTCCTGACAGTGTGGAAATGAAATAGGAAGTCCGATTAGCTTGGGTACGATCGGATAAATCCGGCTCAGACTGCCACAAGTGCCGCTTCTCAAGCTACCTGTCTTTCTGGTATCAGTCCAACACATTAACCACTAAGCCACCACTTTCCCACAATACGTTGACATTTACAGCATTTGGCAGACGTTCTTATCCAGAGCTTACATTTATTATTTTTATACAACTGAGCAACTAGGGGTTAAGGGCCTTGCTTAGGGGCCCAGCGGTGGAGGCTTGGTGGTGCTGGGAATCGAACCCCGGTCTTTCTGGTATTAGTCCAACACTTTTTGCATCCGAGTGAGATAGAGTGATATAAATGATGCTATTCATTCATTTATCTTCTATACTCACTTATTTCCTGATTCGGGGTCACAGGGATCTGCTGGAGTTTATCCCAGCCGTCTCTGAAAGGGTGAAAGGCAGCAGGGGGACACCCTGGACAGGCCACCAGTCCATCACAGCCTTTCCAGACATTTTCTCTAAGGCTGTCCAGTATGACGCTTTAATATTCATTCCGTGAGCGATGTATGATATTACGGTCATATCGGCTACCTTTTAATGAACTTTATGATAAAGAAAACTTCAATTCTAAGCAACTGAAATGCAAAACGACTCCATCTGCATAGCAGCGATCGAGCATACGGATTCTCCCGAGATATCCCATGCCCTGTGAATTCACCATCATATTTACCAGCAGACACCAGATGTTGCGGGTTGATGGCTTTCTCCAAGGATTAACACGTCTGGGTTTAAGCGGAAAAAAGTCTTCAAGACCACTGGTGTTACTCATTCCATTGCTCTAAATTTAAGGTTTTATGCTCCTTAGACCAGGTTAAGCATCTTGGCTTTGTCTGTCGTGGTTTCTAAAAGACGGCCACGCCATTGTAGTCGAACTTTGGTGAACCTCGCAACATGCAATTTGTGAATGTCGGCTCACAGAGGTGCTGATTCAGGTCTGGGATTTTTTTGTTGATCAAATTCTTTTGTTGTATTTAGCAGCTGTCCTGTTTAAACACATCTGCTTGCGACCGCAGGCAAGCGCTCATACAAGATACTTAGCCAAACGTAGGGCTGTCCGATATGGCAAAAACATTGTCTCGATCATAACACTAACCCTTTCCACACTGGTTGATATGGTTAAATTGTTCATGCTGTCGGCTTCAATCGAGAATCCTAATAATAACTAAAGTCATAAAAATCTGAGGGTTTATAAAAAGGTTTTGTTCACTGGCTATCAAAAGAATTGAGTACATTTTAATTATTTATATCCATCATTATTTCTATATCAAAATTAATTTTAAAAAGTTTATTGTAATCATTGATATAAATTTTATCGCGATTCGATATGATATTGTTTATCGGTCCAGCCCTAGACAAAGGTTTGTAAAAACCTTACCAGCAAATCCACATTGTCTTTGGATGTTGCTTCACTGGAACTAAAAGACCCGAACACTGCGCCAGCTTTGTCCCCTTTAAACTGAACACCTTTGGGATGAACTGGAACACCGACTGATCCCCGGACTTCCTCACCTCAACGTTAGTGTCTGATTTCACTAAAACTAATGTGACTGGATAAGTAAATCCCCACGGACCTGCTTTACAAAGAAAGCCTTTCTTGGTTAGATTGTCTTTCTCTTCTGGTTGGTTCTTGGGAGGACGAGTGGGTCGCTAAGTTGCTCCGCAGTTTGCAGTAGCTAGCGCCTCCAAGTGCTAATAGTAATTTAGCAGAGTTCGCTTAAAGTCGCACGATGTACCATGTTCAAACGAACCGAGTCTCGGCTCGCAGCTTCATTTATACTATTTTTACGTTTATCGCTATAACTACTCCTATGACCTTATTCGTTCTCGTTGTTACTAGTTTCAGTCGCCATCTTTAATTCTACTTTGATCGTTTATTGTTTGGTAATTGATTGTTTATGGTATTATATTATACATACAAGGCTTTCCGATCGTTTATTATTCGCTCATACTAACCTCTTCCCTGTTGCACCATCACTAGCTCTTAATTTATTATTGCGCTCTTCTAATGTAGCACCCTAGAGCTAGTTTATTATAGCATATCGCCACCTTTAATTTATAATTTATAATTATGCGATGGTCAGGTGTGCTAATACATTCGTCTATAAGGTGCATGTCGGTACACGAACGAGCACGTTTTCCTCGATGCAGTCAATAAGTTTTAATCTGACCGAGACTCTCGCAGTAAGGTTCTGACTTTCTGGCCCCCATGCTTTAATGACATGCTGCTTTATAAAGACTTTTCATAGCTGCTAATCTGACTCACGTGTCTCGCTGCAGTTATAATCGATTGAGTTACTGAAAGGGCTTTTTCACCGCATTGTTTTTTGTTCAATTGGCCGGCTCCCGTTCATGGCCAGTGGTGGCTGAGTCAGCGAGTATCGGCACTGCTGCAAACACAGCGTGACTGGCCGAGTGTGCGAGACTGTAAGATTTACGGTAAATGACTAATAACGAAGATGGAGTTGTTTGTTGGTGTATGAAAGCTGCTGGCTGTACTAGATCTTCTGGTTTCTGCTCTCGTACTTAAGAGGAAAGTTCAGAGATCCGCAAGTGAACCACAGCGATGGAGCGTTTACTTTAGCAGAACTCTCGTCTGGAGGTGTATTTTTTTATTTTATTATTTTTTTTTATAAGGAACCAAATAATTCAGTTTATCTGCCTTTAAGGAACACTTTATATTTTGTTTTAAATAGATAGGGAACATTTAGAACTTACACTGGATCACCGGTTGTTGATTGGTGGACCACTAGCCAAATCGTTAAAAAAACGACTAAAGCTAATTTGTTACCTGTTTTGTACATCCTGTGCTTAACAATAACATGTCTTTGTCATGTCACATTCCGCAGAGTTGTATAATGACTCATGGGAAAGTAGGTAGCGACGTTGTGGTTTCTTCGAAGTATTCGAAGTAAGTATCTCGCCTACTAGACCCAATATAATTTTAGAAACGTTAGAACATTTGTTTGTTTCCCAACACAAAAATATTTATATCTTGTATAAGTGTTTGGTTACGATTGTTTTTGTTGGATCAGGATTTTGTGTTGGGTGAAGATTTTTTGTTGGATTAAGTTTAAGGATCTAAATTAGTCCTAGGAATAATTCACGCAAAAGACACTGTGCAGAAATGTCCATGTGTATTCATGTTTTTTTGAATTAAAAATTATTTTATTTTTTTTAAGAAATGTTTCCGGTTTTATCTTTCAAGATATTTTTCATTGTGGTCGTTGCCGCTGTTATGTGACGTAGCGGTGTCTTATTAGCATCGAGACGTGGGCTGATGACATCATTGAGTCACAAAATATACGAAACGCAAGTCATTTTCAGATAATTAAAAAGTTCAATTGTTTTACTTTCCCAAAATGGCGACCGCCTGGATGAAACGCCTATATAGGATACAATTTTTTTGCAACTACAGCTAAACGCGCCGCTGTGTAGACTGGGCCTGCGTCTCTCTGGATAATGGCGTCTGCCAAATGTTTTGAATTTTAATTGGGACAGATCGCTTGTATTTCCATGGAGTTTGTCCAGCTGTCTTGTCCCACACACAGCGATGGTTTACTCTGCAGTTGCATCACATTGTTTGTGTTCGTCAGGTGAACATCATCTTTTGAAGGAACACAACATTTTTTTTTTTTTTTACCTGATCTTTTGCTAACCCCTAAACCGTTCGTCGTGTGCATTTTTTCCTGATTTCTATTAACCCCCGAGTTCCCTGAACTCTTTAGTCTCGCATTGTCTCACAAGTTGAAATGCTAACGTTCAATTTGATGCTTCTGAATTGTACAGTGTTTTGCTGTTGTTCCCCGAACAAGCGAAGATTGGGGCTTCCATTCACAGCACCACCAAGTTGCCATTGCAGGGCCCCTGATCAAGGTCCCTAACCTTAAGTCGCTTTGGGTAGGGAGGCCTACAGTATGTGGTCAATGTTGTATGGTTATGTATTTGGGTGTGTATCAGCGATTGTTGAGGTCATGTACAGAAGCTTAAAGGGCTGTCAGTGTGTGTTATGGTTCCAACTAAAGCAGTAGTTGTGGTATCACATTGTTTTGCAGCGTCTGGGCCCCGTGCCCAGGATCTAAATTTAACTCCTGAGTTGGCAGCGTCACACGAGCGCTGTGACGTCACAGGCTCCATGAGAACAGCCACTGCTGTGTACAACATGCTTTGGATCGGTGTGTCTGTGAGTGTGTGTGTGTCTGTGTGTTCATTGGTCATAGAGTGCACAGCCAGTTATTTACCAGATGAGTTGTTTATTTCATCAGTGTGAAAGAAAAAAAAAAGGAAAAGATCTGCACTTTTTGGGATTTTTTTTGTTAAATTCATACACACACACACACACACACACCTTTGCGTCAAATCTCTTTCGAATCACAGATCAGAATCGAGTAAAATCTTTGAGTCTAGCTTTTAGTTCTGTCTCTCCACTTCCTCCTTACAGAGCCTGGAGTATTGTGTGTGTTTGCGTGTGTGTGTGTGTGTGTGTGTGTGTGTGTGTGTGTGTGTGGTTAATCGAGGCACTGCAGAGGCCGCGTTAGTGTTTGAGTAGAAATATGAGTCGTTAGAACCTGGAGCCGGATGCCACCTATGCTGGTGTGGGCTGTGTTTTAAACCCTTTAGCTTATCAGGGTTTAGTGTTTTATGCTGGTTGAGAATTAGGGCTGTGTAGAAATATCGATACAGCGAACATCGCAATATCTTTTTTTATAATAGAGTATCGATATTCTAATGGCTTTGGAAAAGCATTTAGATTACAACTAATTTAGATTTCTGTTAATATTAAATGAAAACTTTTAGAGTATAAAATATAAATAAAGGAGCCTCCGGCTTTAAATTTTACATACTTGTAGCTACTTTTAAAAAACATATTGCAATATACTTTCCTGGCCAAAACATGCAACACGTTTTGTGGTGAAATGGTGGCTTAGTGGTTAAGGTGTTGGACTGCTACCAGAAAGACCGGGGTTCAATTTCCAGCACCACCAAGCCACCATTGGGCCCCCTGAGCAAGGCCCTCAACCCCCAATTGCTCAGCTGTATAAAAGAGATAAATGTCATCCTGGATAAGGACGTCTGCCATAATGCTGTGAATGTAAAATGACTTACGAGTTTATTTCGTTTCTTGACGGAGCTCGTAACTCAAATTACTCGTATATTAAATCAATTTTCTCCATTGAAATGAATTAAAATACCATTAATTTGTTCCGGGTCCCCAAAAAAACACAGCAATTATTTTTTGTGACATGTTTTTAAACAAGAAAAATAAACGTATAAATACCGAATATTGTATAAAAAACACTACAATAGGATGTACTGGAATAAACTGGTTTGATTAAGTGTAATGTACAGCGTTTACCTTGGAGATCAGACGACTCCACTTGCTAACGCGCATGTCTGACTAGCTACAGAGTGACACACGGGATGCTGGACGGACGTTACGGCGTTTACTGTGGTGTTTCACGGTCTTCGACTGCGGCAACAGGACTGATGATAAAACAGTAACAAAGGACAAAAGGTTTTGTTTTTTTGTTCGTCGTTTGTTTCGTATTTTTTTTCCCTGCTGTTAGCTTTTGTCTTGCTTTGTGTTTTGTTTGCATTTTTTTTTATCTTGCTGTCGTCTGTGTTTTTTGTTTGTCGAATAGTTTTTAAGTGTTGGGTTTTTTTGGGGGGGGGGGCATGTAGCGTTATTCGATTTTCTTTCCTTTGGTTGGTTAATATATTTACATTTAAATATCACACGTTGTTTATCATACGTTGTATATCAAGGCCCACAACATTATGACACCTGGCATGCAAATACTGGAAAAAGTAAGGTGGTGTGAAAGAGCAAAGGATGGAAATCAAACCTACCGAGTGTGGTATTTCCTTGTTATGTTCAGAAACATTTACGAAAAATGACCCCCCACCACCCATCCTGCAAGTTTTTTCCTTGTTTTGTTGCTTTACTTGTCTCGAACCTAAACCGTAGACAGCTCAAGCTCACACCGCAGTTATGTTCTCACCCAACGAGTTTTGTTTTTTATGTCATTGTCCTCATGCTAGTCTCACCTGCTTCACACGAAATCGTAAGTGTTAAGACGCTTGTAAGCTTATTGTTCCGCACAGAGAAACACGCTCAGGTGTTACTCAGGTATGTTAATACCAGGTTTTTCCGCAGATTACAAGTAATTACCAGCTACGTAGGATATTTATTCCCCTTCCCGAGTTAACCAGGTCACACAATTGTCTCATGTTTACAAACACAATAAGGGCTCTAGGTTAGGGGTGTCCAAACTCGGTCCTGGAGGGTCGGGGTGTCCTGCAGAGTTAGACACACTTACATTCAGACTGTTACACATATTTAAACTGTTACACACACTTAGACTATTACATTTAGTCTGTTACACACATTTAAACTGTTGCACACACTAAGACTATTACATTCAGACTGTTACACATATTTAAACTGTTTACACACACTTAGACTATTACATTTAAACTGTTACACACACTAAGACTATTACATTTAGTCTGTTACACACATTTAAACTGTTGCACACACTAAGACTATTACATTCAGAACTGTTACACATATTTAAAACTGTTACACACACTTAGACTATTACATTTAAACGTTACACAACACTTAGGACTATTACATTTAGTCTGTTACACACACTTAGACTTACAGTTATTCTGTTACACACACTTAAACTGTTACATTTAGTCTGTTACACACATTTTAAACTGTTGCACACACTCAGGCTGTTAAATTAAATCTGTTACAAAACACATAGACGTTTAAACACACACACATTTTGACTGTTATTTTACACATTTAGTCTGTGACGTACACACACACCACACACACACACACACACACACACACTGTTACATATATATATACTTAGACTTTTTCACCTTTAAACAAATTTACACATTAACACACACACACAACACACAATATTTTTTTTACACATTTTTACATTTTTTTAAGCACACATTTACATTTAATCGCCCCAATCCCGATCTCTACACATTTGCATCTATTTATTTGCTTTATATACATTTTTATAACTTTAAACACTCACACACGCATACACGCATACACACACGCCCACACACATACACACAGTTTGTTTTCTTCAGCTTTGTATTCTATTTTCAGCTCATAACGATACCGCAAGGTAAAAGGAATCTTCTGAATGCAGAACTGTGATCAGATTTCCCACCTGTGTGTGTGTTTGTGTGTGTGTGTGTGTGTGTGTTTGGGGTTGAGTGTAAAACTACTAAAGAATGTTGTGTGTGTCAGCGATACAGCTCGGAGATTGTAAAATTTGAATTGTGATTTAATCTGTGTTTCTATGTTTGTTAATACTCATTTCTTACATCTTAAAGCACATAATAAAACACACACACACACACACACACACACATGGTTCAAAAGTCAGCCTATGATTTGCATGTAAGCAGCTTCCTGATATATTTCCATTTCCTTCTCTGCCGTATCCAAAGCAACCTACATTTATCTCGATTTTTTATATAACTGAAAAGTTGAGGCTTAAGGGCCTTTCTCAGGGGCCCAACAGTGGCAGCTTTGTTGTGCTGGGAGTTAAAGCATTCAGCAGCCTAATACGGGGAAGTGGTGGCTCATGGTTAAGATGTTAGTCTACCAACCTGAAGATTGTGGGTTCAATTCCCAGCTCCACCAAGCCACCACTGTGGGCCCCTGAGCAAGGCCCCATATTGCTCAGCTGTATAAAAGAGATAAATGTAAGTTGCTCGGGATAAGGATGTCTGCCAAATACTGTAAATGTTATACCTTATAACCACTGAGCTACCACTTCCCTGATGCTGGTGTGTAAGAACTTTTACAGCATAACCTGATGTTCTACCAGCTTGTTCTTATCACTGTGTTCGAACTAAAGGTGTGTGAAAGTTAAAAATAAATGATGGAGGAAAAGCTGATCGTTTTTACTTATCAGTCTGCGGATCAGGTACAAATCAGAGTAAAACACTTTTTTTATATCGTCTGGGTTGATTAATGATCTGGGTCGTCGATTGCAGGCTCAGGGTTTAAGCCAACTGGCACTGTTGGGCCCTTAAGCAAGGCCCTTAAACCTGTCTGCTTTATGGGCTCCGTATCTGTCGCTGGAACCAAAGTTTCAAAAAGTTTCTATAGGAAATTCATCTTGAAATTAAAGTTGAGATGCTGTAACATACATGTTAGCACTGTTGCCTCACAGCAAGAAGGTCCCGGGTTCGATTCCCTGGCAGGGATCTTTTGTGATTTTACTCCGGGTTCCCCCGGTTTCCTCCTACAGTCCAAGAACATGTATGTTAGATTAATTGGTGAATCTTATTTGCCCATAAGAGTGAGTGTAAGACGGCTGGGATAGACTCCAGCAGATCCCTGTGACCCCCGTGACACGTATTACATCACATCCATTTTTTTTACATTGGGGCTATTAGATTTAATCTAATGACTGAAATTCGGCGCCGGGGGGGGGCTGTATATGGATCAAATACCCCATAACTTGTTGTTATTATTTTTTTCTTTTGTCTACAAGTGATTTTAAATATTCGTAGCTTGAAACAGAAGGAAAAATGACCTGCTTGTGATGCAGTTCTACAGAGATCACAGTGTAAGCGGCCATGTTGGCTAATTGTTTTTGGCCGCCATGTAGCCGCATGGTCATGTCAATAGCTCTTCGTTTACATTTACATTTTACACTTACGATACTGTATCGATATTCTGATCTCTAGTATCGATATTCGAACTAGTTTACGCTAATATTTACGTTGTTATTGTAGCTATTACTTTTACACTTTTTTGCAATGTTTTGTATGTGTTACACACATTTAAACTATTACACACACTTAGACTGTTACATACACATTTAAACTATTACACACACTTAGACTGTTACATCTCGTCCTGTTACCACACATTTAGATTGTTATACAAGTAGACATTAACACACACACATATAGCCGGGTACACTTACATTTTGACTGTGACACACTTAGATTGTTACACACATGTAGACTGTTACATTTAAATTGTTACACACACAGAGACTTACACAAACACACTTAGACTGTTACATACACATTTAAACTATTACACACACTTAGACTGTTACATCTCGTCTGTTACACACATTTAGATTGTTATACAAGTAGACATTAACACACACACATATAGCCGGGTACACTTACATTTTGACTGTGACACACACTTAGATTGTTACACACATGTAGACTGTTACATTTAAATTGTTACACACACACAGAGACTTACACAAACACACTTAGACTGTTACACACACACTAAACCTGTTAGATACATTTAGTCAGTTACACACATTTTCACACACACACACACACACACACACACACACACACACACACCACACACACACACATTTTCACACACTCTTAGACTGTTACACACGTTATACACCATTAGACGGTCACATACATTCACAGCATTTGGCAGACGTCCTATCCAGAATGACTTACATTTAACCGACGGGGTTAAGGGCCTTGCTTAGGGGCCCAACAGTGTTAAATTGGTGGTGCTGGGAATAGAACCCTCCTCTTTTAGGTAACAGTACAACACCTTAAATCAGTGTACTACCACATCCCACATGTTGCTGTTGTTGTTGTTGTTGTTGTTGTTATTTATTTCTTTTTTTAACTTCAGTAGTAATTCTGGATTTTCCATTTTTTTGGGTCTTTTTTATTTCTTAAAAATAACACACTCAAATTAAAATCTCCTGAAAAGGATTGGATGAAAAGTGTGTGTATGTATTATCCAGTTTATATCGAATGAACGAGGTAAGAGGTCATTCCCCTTCAAATCTCCTCACACAAACTTTCACGCTTTGAGGTAAAGTGCTTTTTAAAAAAAATGGCTCTATTATTATTATTATTATTATTATTATTATTATTATTTATTTCTTCCATATCGAAACGTTTGCTCGTTTCTAACGCGCTGCTCAGTCATGCTGTGTTCCGCTGCTCCGAGATCTCGAGAGCCTGATTCAAAAGAGATGGGAAATCCATTCAGAGGACCAAAATTGCATGCGGATAGAATCTGACCCAAAATGCTGGATGTAAAAACCTCATCTCGCTGAAAGAGCTTTGCTTTTTATTTAGAAAACGTAACCATTAGTAAAGTAATTATCAGCAGTACTTAGCAGTAATAACGTTTTTTATTCGCAAAATATCGGATGAGAGGAATGTTTCATCTCTCCGCTGAAAGATTGCAAGATTTTTTTTTAGCGTTATAAACTTGTAGGACTCAAAAAGAGTGGCAAAGGAAAGCTCACCTAGTAAGGATGTCAATAAAACCATCCAACTGACACTTCTGGGCCCTTAAGCAAGGCCCTTAAACCTCAACTGCTAAAAGATTAGTGGCTCTAAGAAAGTTTGTCTGACTAACTTTGTAAATATAGGTTGTGATTTCCCAATCCCATCATCGCCAAACTGCCACTGTTGGGCCCTTGAGCAAGGCCCTTAACCTCATGCATTCGTGTTCTGAATTTGCGAATTTACCTGTTCGCTAAAATTGTCAATGCAACCCAACAAATTTGCAGGCACGATTTTTTTTCTACAGATTTGCGAAATTCTGATAAAACCCTGCAGAAGTGTTTATGTTTAATTTTTAAAGTAATTTATACATTGATTTACGCTTTTAGGTCTAAAATCGGTAAGAAAAATTTCGTTAATTCTACTGGGAAAAATAACGACATACGAAGAATCAGCTAAGAAATCTCTTCAAAAAAACGTTGCTTTCGTATGAAAACGTTTCTTTTTATGTAAAGTAACTGTACTGTAATTTTATAAGATGCGATACACATTCGCAAAGTTTATTCCCTTTGGAACGCTAATAGTTACGTAATTATTAGAAAATACTGTCGTTAATTTACTATTTTGTAAAAGTAAATAAATTTTAACGTAAATTCAACACAAAAATTCTAAATTTCCTGCTAGTGTTTATAGCAAATGCAAACGGTATTGGGCTTGGGCTTGCTATTGGCTGAAAGGGTTGGAAGTAGCCAATCACACAGCAGGGTACCAGCATTCCTCGTTGCTAATTGGTCTGTAGCTTGGATGCTTTGTGTACGTACTGTCACTAGCGTATAAGCAAAGCCGCGGTTTATCTTCTCGCATCTCAGTTCAACACGCACAAATTCCTTACAAGTGTAATAATTTTTTAATAAAATTAAAGTGATTTGGAAGCATGATTTGGGTCATAATTATTAGCATTATTAGCATTTTTAGTGTCTTGTACCAAACATTCGCTATTCGCCGTAGGAAGCCAACCTCGCCAATGTTCGAGGTATTACCGTAATATACTTAACATTATTATAGCTATTATATCGTGATTCCTGTAGTGAGATTTATTTGGACTTGGATCACTGATGATGGACAGCCGTTACAATCCGACAGACATGTGACCAGTCGTCGCTATGGTCATGTCTTTCTGTTTCCGCTGCTTCCTTTTTTTCAGTTTCAGCCGTTCTGTTTACTTGCTCAAACTTGCCAGGGATACGCTGCTCTACTCCCGCCAACAGCAGCGAAAAATTCACACTGTTCGACTGTCGGCTAGAGATTTCTGCCCATGTTTTGGGGGGGAATCAGTTGTCTTAAAGCAGTGACAGGAAATTGAGACGAGTGCAAAGGACACCGAGTTTCATTTCTAACAATTCAGCTATTCACATCCTGACAGCTTGTGTCAACGGTGAATACAGGAAACGGGTAATAATAAACATTACAGAGGCTTTCGCAGATATATGGGGGAGTTTATTACCTGAGCACCAAATAGTACCGGGTTGTGTTTGCGAACCGTGAGCCAATCAGTGTCAGAGCGCCATGTTTGGTTCGATGTCATGGGAACTGTTGATCTTTAATTTGGTTAGGCAGCTCATTTTTTAATCAGCTTGTAAATGAATTTTTTAGCTAATTTTCTGCAGATTTGAACCAAGACGTGTCATGTGACATCATCACACTGTTCATTCAGACGAATCCTTTTCGAGAATAATTTGCGCCAAACATAAGGAATAGCTTTCTTTACTTTAATTAATACCTGTCTTTACTGGTAGAAGAAAAAAAAATCTTCCTGGGCTTTACAAAGACCAAACAATGAAGGGGCTGTTATATATGGGAAAAGGGGTTAAGGTGTGGGTTCGGTTCCCAAAACGGCCACACTGCCACTGCTGGGTCCCTGAGCAAAGCCCTTAACCCCTAAACAACTCAGTTAGGTAAAAGAGATCATTTTCAATCCAGTTGGATATGGTTGTCTGCTACATGCTGTAAATTATTATTTTTTCACCTAGCGTCGTCTATCACGTTTTTACCTAGCCGTTGTTTGCAGCACCTTTGCTTGCATCCTGTGTTCTTCAAGAAGCATGTTTGCTTTCCTCACTTTATTTATATTCTAGAAAGTTGGTGTGTTTCTTAAAGATGTTTTGTGAAATATGTACCAGATTGCTGGTGTCAACTAGTCGCTAGGAGGTCCCTAAGCATTTTAGGTATAAATATATCTCCAGTAGTGACAAAAAGAAGCCTATGAAGCATTGACGTCCTGTTGCTCGTTCCTTTAAACAACAGAACCCTGTGGATGACAGTCTGTAGTAAGCAACTGGGAATCAAAACTAACCCTTCGCATGGCATGCCAGTCGTTTCCCAGGAAACTGAAGAAGACCGTACACTCGGACGTAATCAGAATAACTTGTTTACATGGAGGATTTTTTTTGTTTGATGGGGGAAATTGCTGTTTTGTTTGATGGGAAGTGGTAGCCGAGTGGTTAAGGTGTTGGACTGCTAATTGGAAGATTCCCAGCCTCACCAAAATGCCACCACTGGACCCCTAAGCAATGCCCTCAACCCCTAATTGCTTAGTTTTATAAAAGAGATAAATGTAAGTCGCTTTGGATAACAGCGTCTGCCAAATGCTGTAAATGTAATTTAGATTAAGTGGCCTGTAGGGGCAGCATTTGCATTAGCATATGCTGTAAATGTATAAGGCATTTTTATTGTCTTATTGTAATCAGGGGAATTTGTAACACAGTGGTTAAGGTGTACTGATAATTGAAAGATTGGGGTTTGATACCCAGCACCACCAAATTGCCACTGCTGGGCCCATAAGTAAGGCCCTTAACCCCCAATTGCTCAGATGTACAAATGAGGTAAACAATGTAG